>VBVR01003794.1:0-15000 GCA_011638315.1 Tetramorium parvispinum
ATTTTTGCCGACAATTTAGAGTCAAACTGTGTTGCGCAGACCTTGCTCGCTTTTTGGTAACAATTTGATGTCAAACTGCATACGCAAACCTTGCTCGGTATTTGGCGTCAATTTGGTATCAAGTGTACAAGCTTTGCTAGCAAAGCACAAGCGTATCGCAGACACAGATCGCACCGGTTTTGCGCGTATTTGGTGTCAATTTGGTTACAATTTGCTGACAAATTGTGTACTGGGTACTTGCGAGCGACAAAGTTTTTTTTATACACACTCATTATTAATGTGTCATTAAACACACAGGGCTGACAATATGTGGCTGCGATTGTCTACTCTCGGCCGAATGGAAGTCGTCCAACAAAATTATAGCGAGATCGGGGCCTTGCAAAGGTCGCGGGGACATAATAGTGACGACTCGAAGCGGCGGCCAGGGCACTTCGACGGTGCAGTTTCGCGGCTATCACGAGACTATAGGGCCGATGAAGGAGTCGGCAGTGTGGGTGGAGGAAGCGCCTATGCAGAGCTTGGGCTGGGGTAGAAGGGCCTTGTCGCCTACAACCTATCAGCAGGAGGACCCTTTAGGGCTTAGCGTAGAAGGCAACGAGTAAATCTCTCTCTCTCTCTCTCTCTCTCATTCTTGTACAAGTTAACGTGCGCAATCATTAATTGCATCTCTCTCGTCTTAAAGCAAAAAGTTTCCCGAGGACGAGCTGATTGAGCTTTTTGGAGATGGAAGTGGCGATCTTACCAGCGAAAAGTTTCATCCAGGATGGTTTTTACTGCAGCACCATCATGCCACTACTTTGGAAGATTTAAAGGCTGGCTTAGCTTACCTCCGCAGGAAAGTCAACTCCCAGAAGGAAGGGCAATTGTCATTTTTAAAGGTGAATCATATAGTAACGTAGCTGGTGTATGTCGCGCGCGCGCGACATACGTCTTCTTCTTAGCCTTTTCTCAACTTTCTCAACTGCCAAACAGGCCAATGTAGGTGCGGTAATGGAACAATTTGACACAATAATGTCGCTAAAGGATCACGTTGAAGCAGATATCAAGAGCTACGGTAGCGATCCTACGGACAAGTTGGAGACAGCCATCAGGCAGTCCATGTCCGAGGCTAACAAGTTGTTCGATGATGTACTAGCGAGGAGGGATAGAGCCGATGCCACCCGTAACGCCTTGGCTGTTATGCAACGTTACAAATTTCTCTTTTGCATGCCGATAAATATCGAGAAAAACATCAAGCGTGCCAACTACGATCTCGTGATTAACGACTATGCCAGAGTTAAGAATCTGTTTAAGAATACAGACGTGGATGTCTTTAAGAGGGTATTGGAGGAAATTGACTGTCGAATCGACAACTTTAAAGTGCTGTTGCGGAATAAATTACAAGAGATGCCGTTCAGTTTAGAGGAGCGCAAGAAGATTATTAGAAACCTCGTCAATCTCGAGGCCGAGGGTGATCCGGCGTGGGACGCGATAGGTGCGTTCGTTTAAAACGAATGTAGAGCTACTAAGAGCTCTACATTGTTGTCGCTCTCAAAATGTTGAAAATGAAGCCGTCACTTCTTACGCACACAATTTACCTATATATTTACCTATATTGTGCCGTGTGCGCTTAAATGGCATCTTATCCAAGTCGAACTTGTACATTTCAGTTTCACACGCAACGTATTTAGAAAAGAGCGTCGATAGTGCCGTATACGAGCATTTGGACGGATGGATTAAAATTAATTGCGAGGACGCGAGCAAGTTGTCCAAGTCCGCACATACAGTCCCACACGTGACAACGACCAAGCACTTACGCTCGCAGAGGACGAACGGGGATAACTCACCGCCGCAAATCTCGTGCGTCGAAGCAATTTGCGATATCGTCGTCGAACAATTGCCAGACCTATGGAGATTGGGACAAAGTTATTTCACGGGACAGCTGCATGTGGCGGTGGACGTGGAAAAGCAAGGTCACTTTAAAGTGTGTACTCTACGTCTCTTAAACTTTTCTCTTTACTTTTTATAACGGTATATAATTTTATAATAATTGAGAATAGAGCAAGACTATGTGTGATACGGAATGTTACTTGATATTTTCAACTTTTTGTCTAAACGTTGTGTATGCATGTCTGTCGCTTTATCTAATTGTAATATCACTACATGTATATCATTGTCCATGATAGAATTTAGTTTTATCAAATATGCAACATGCGATGGGAGCCATGAAGAATACGTGCAGTCACGATGTGGAGGCAAGGTGGCTTTTACATATTTTACGTTGCGTTAGACAAATGTACGCATCTTTGATACATCTGGATCTACCTAGCGAAGCTCTTGACATTTTCGGATCCTTTATATTGGATTTAAGGTATATTGTACACGGTACACCCATAGTCAGGTTCAATCGTAAATCCTTCATATATCTATATTTGTCAATTTATCTTTTCGTGTAATATAGGATACAGTGTTTGATTGCTCTGTTCAAACAAGGAGCAGACAATACAGCAGCTCTGAGCCAAAGGGAAACATGGCAGATAGAATACTTGAACGAGGACGGTGGTGTTACGAGACTGGTATGTGAGAAATTTGAAACTTTAGTGAATTTGCTGCCTTTATTACGTTTTAATCATTTCCGTGCCGACAGCCGTATCTATTTGAGGAAATAGTTTTGACGATATCGAGACATGCGCGAGAAACGGTAGTCGCTTGTGGCCCGAGAGAAGGGCCGCTTTTCAGTAATCCGGCCTATCAGATTCTTTATCACAATACCATCAAGACACTATTCGTATCGTTCGCCCGGTGCTTACAACAATTGGCGTTTAGCGGCTGCGAGGAAGCTATGGATAATGACGAAACGTCAGTTTCGCAATTGATCGGCTCGCCTTCTGGCTATAAAAACAGAGCCAATAAGCATCAAGGACCGGTAAGCGACAAACTTTCAGCACAATTATATACTTGCAACGCATGCAGGTACGATGCAGCCCTTTCTTCAGTGTCACCGCTTTCACCTACTATAAAATATCTACAAATTTCTCATTCTCAGACGTGGGAGCAGTGTCTCTTAATCTCGTTAAGCAATATACGGTATACACTGAATGTCGTCTTACCAAGAATCGGAGATGCCCTGAGAGCGCAAGGCTACCCGGAATTGTCCACCGCGGTCGGATGGAACTCTGACTGGACACAACTGGAGACGCTGGATAGCGCCGTTCTGGACGCCTATCTAGAACGCCGTTGCGATCCACTCGTCGGTACGATAGAGCCTAGCATGTATTTAGGCGGTCTGGAATGGGACTTTGATACGGAACCGACTCATCTCAAGCCATATGCCCAGGAAATATTGGCGAATCTAATTGCGGTACACGCAGAGGTAATACATGATCGTGGCTCGGCAGCAAACTCACGGCATGTTACTTACAATTTGCTGCAATATCGTTTGCTGATTCCGTCTCTTCTCGCAGGTACGCCGAGTCGCACCAGCTCTGTTACAACGGATTCTATCCCACATAATAGAGACCATAGCGGAGGAACTCGCGCGACTCATGTCATGCGTTACGCAATTTCGTCCGGCTGGAATTATTCAAGCTCGGACGGATATAATACTTTTGAGAAACGCCCTCCAAGTCTACAGCACAAGCAGAGCGAGGTAAAAATCGAGAGTAAAGTGTCGCTTTGTGAAAATTGCGTGTCAGTGTACGTGTTGGAATTCAAGTCGATTCTCTCTCTTTCTCTTGTAAGCAGAAACTTTTTCGAGGAAGCTCTGGACGCGATACCTCAACCCGTAAACAAGGAAGATCGCATGAGGATAGACGCTCTCTTGTCAAAAGTTGCGACGTGCATGCGACTGCAGCTGTCGTGTCTCACCAGCGAGGTAACGGAAAATATTCGTTTTTTGACGGCAGACCCCGAACGCGTTACCACTGTGTGATCCATAACGACCAAAGTAAAAATAGAAAGTAATAACTACGGGGACGCGGGCAGAGAGGGTAATACGTTGTAATTGTTAAATTATTAAATTATTGAATTGAAAGTCACATGCACATTGCGACACATTGTACGATATAATGAAATGTCGAGCAACAAGCTCGCGACAAGCTTCCGTTTACGGCTATTGTAAAACAGACGTTCGTTTAGTATGTAACCCATCTTTTATTGTGTTTGCTTTTTTCTTGTATCTTTATAAAAATTGAATAATTCTATCTTTGTATTTTTTTTCTGAGGTATAATTGCAATCTTAAGATAATAACGATGGACTTAAATGAAGAATCGTTTTCACCTTTTCCATCTTGTACATTGAGTTGAGTAATTAGGCCTTTTTTATCAATTGTAATATGCCAACGTTTCCAGTTAATAGTACAGTGTCACCTGAAACGGAAGAGACAAAAAAGAATGCTTCGTTGTAAAAATACACACAAAAAAGCGTTAATAAAAAAAAAAATCCCAAATAGATTATTTTTGTACAACAGCGCAATATGAGAAATTTTACCTGTTTGAAAAGCTTTAGTAGCGCCTTTAGCACCAATGATGCAAGGAAGACCGTATTCTCTTGCTACAACAGCGCCGTGACTTATAAGGCCACCTAACTCTGTTACGATTCCAACCAATAACGGAAAATATGGACTCCAACCAATATCGGTGCAGTGTGTAATCAAAATATCTCCGTGCTGTATATCTTTTGCTTCAGACAAGTCGGTTATCACGCACGCTCGGCCTAGCACAGAACCGCCATAAACTGAAGTACCTTCAATTTTCGTACATCCTTCGTAGGGCGAGATGTCGGGAGTCTTCTGCTCGGATAAAAAGTATGCAAAGATATTATTATTTCTCGGGGAGAGATGATAGAGATGTGTCGAACAAGATAATAGGATTTTTCTGGATAGTATGATGGAGAAGTGGCATGGTGTTCGACGTCATTTTTGATTCGCTACTCGGCTCTATATTCATAACAAACCTGTATTGGTATGGGCATGCCAGTGCTGAATTCCGGATACTCAAGTTTCCTCACTTGTTCATAGATCTTTCGTCTACGTAGCGCTCTGAAAGGATTTCAGACAAGATGTATTACTGTACTTAGTAAATGTCATGATACAGAAGACGGCGACGACAATGATTATGTAATGCAGTATAGATTTGAACGAAAGAAAGCAGTGTAAATCCAGACTTACTTTCGTACGAGCAACGGATTATGATTGTTCAAGAGTTGCCCGATCTCTTGATGTGTCAGGAAAAATATGAGACGTTCATCAGGTATATAACTCTCCGCAACCATCAAAGTACCAAGTCGTCTGTAGGCTAATCTCAATATATGCACAGCAGATGTAGTTACGTTCTTCGTCATTTCTCTGAGCGTAACAGCTTTCCGACACAAGGGTATCACTCTTCGCAGAATCATCTTGACGAACGATGGCAAGGGCGTTTTTAAAGACGCTATGGTTTCTTGCACGCTAAGAGTTTTACTCACGTAATTCTCTTCGATGGATGTTGCTAGTACCTGAAAATAAAATAGGCAACACACAGCGATAAACATATGTGTATGTACGTTGTTGTTTAGACATGTATATGCACACGCTCCAGCCAAATGGTCTGTAATTCCTTTTCAACACAATTTCAAGTATATATCATACCTTGATCGTGTCGATGATAGAATCGCGTCTAAGTACCCACGGTTCCGTGAACAAATCTAATTCGTGAACGCATCTGTGACCGTGCATACTGAAAAAAGCTTCTAGTTTTTCCATAGCCGGAGGACAATTTAATTTCAACCAGTCTATAGCATTCGCGGTCTCGATTTTATTAAACTCAGCTGCCTTGCCGCTCTTTTTGATGCACGTCGCTATTTTGCCGAGAGCTATTGGCACTTCGGTACTGATAACATTTGTGCACGAACTCAGAAGAATGGCAATGTCCGCAAGATGATCGGACGTAAAGTTGTCATTTCCATTTGTTAAAAGAGACATCGCTATCATCTGGAAGGATATGCTCACCCGGGACGCCGTGTTGTGACCTCTTCCCAACTGAGATACATGAATGTGTATAATTTAATCATGTTGGGCGTTGTAATGTGTAATTCCTTAAGCTAGATACGTTGAGGTGTTGAAGTAGAATTAAGTAAAGATGTTTGGATATATGACGACTTACCAGGAAGAGTTCCCCGTATTTCTTATTTAAGATACTGTACAAATCGTGAGACGTCTCAAATTTGTTCGCATCCAGAGAATAGTTGTTAAATACATCGAGCATTCTTTTCACCATCGCGTCGTTCGTCCACGCTGATTTCAACATGTCGTATGTCATATATATGCCTCGCCATTTGCTCATGATACCAAACTTTTCTTTCGCTGCCTCGTGCACTTCGGGCGTCGTTACTATACACCCGCATACGGCTAGATCTGTCATTTTATTCGCCATCGTTACTTCCTTATCAATATCTTGTAAAGATGCCTGAGAAAGAGAGGCGTCAATTTAAAATTTAAACCAGTCATCCGTTGTGGATTACGACGAAACGGCAGATGCAAAACTCTGTTGTGCAAATTAATAAATTACTTACTTCCAAGAAATTTAACGCGCACCTCATACCGACTATATGAAGATAAGTACAATCCAGCTTGTTGAATTTCACGCTCAGTGACAGATTCAACACTTTCATAATCGTCGAGATCGATAGAGGAGTAATGGGATATGGAAGCACTTCTTCGACATTGGCAAAAGTCATAAGAGCGATGTCGCAAGGCACTCCCGAGTCTAACTCGTGCATTATCTCGAAATCCGTCCACGCGTGGAGAGTTGTGACAGGCCGTGCTTGCAATAGACAGATCCGCTCGCCGATAACCGCCCATTCCACATCTCGGGCAGACCCAAAGAGCGATTCCAAGTGCAATCCTATTTTAGCTAATCGCAGAGCGATTCTATCGGATATCGACATTTTTTTCATCTCCTCTTCACTTGGAGCGTTCGTAGTTACGCCATCGTCACCGAGCAGCATCTTCTGTTTCTTATCACCCACTACCGAGATACCTACAGTCAGAGTGTTGTCCCACTTTCTACGAATGGTCAGCGTATCAGGTTCGACTTTTCCTGATACTACTGTCTGCAAGAAAAAAAAAGCTCAGGATGACGATTCACTGTTACTTGTACATACATGTATTGCAATGCGATTAAAAACAAAACAAAAAAAAAATATATATACATCATTCCATTTTTAGAAATGCTTATCGACACGACGAATTCAAATACTTTTGTACATCGCTATTGCACCGTACGAAATGGTATTTCTAGAAAATGATACTTCAATCGATCGTGACCTCTCCTAAGCCGTAATTTGCTGTAATAACAATGCTGGACGGATCCCCAGTCGTGGGATGTCTAGTAAACATGACACCAGCCGCTTCCGCGTCGATCATTCTCTGAACGCAAACACCCATTGACGCTTTTATTGGTAGCCCGTTCTGCCGTCTGTAATCGATCCAAAGAAACATATTATCACGAATTCAAGACACATATTTCGAGGCGAATTCAAGGCACACATTGAAAAAGGAGAAAACTACCTGTACTCAACGCTTTGATATGAAAACAGGCTTGCCCAGCATTTAGCGATGCATCTGATGACGTCATTCGCATCCTTCACACCCAAATATGTCGCGTTTTGACCAGCAGCTGATGTTTCCTCGCCGTCTTCTCCAACTGCACTAGATCTTACAGCGTAGCACCGGACATGTGTATCTCTTTCACTCGCAGACGAATCTAATTCCTCCAAACCCTGTAATATCGCGTTTGCAATTTCCTCTTGAACAGGAGTGCTCTGAATAGTAGACACCGCCCTGAGAAACAAAGGATTGACTTGTTTTTTTTAATTATATTATCGCGCAACATACTTTTACAAAATGCTGGATACGTACTGTTGACAGCAGCTTTTGAGATCCTCCTCTTTTTTTTTGCAACAGATAATATCTATTATATCAGTGATTAAGTTTTGCAATTGTTCGTGATGTTGCAATTGTCGTTCCAGAGCGAGGCTCGTTACGCAGAAGCCTTGAGGTACCACAAACTACAAAATGAATTTGAAATAAATTTTGCATATGAAGAATTTCTTCAACGAGCAACAATATATTCCGATGAATACATACGTCATCGGTGATATAATAAGACGATAGAATTGCAAGGGAATATCCTTTTCCTCCGACGACGTCTTCATTTTGACATTGTTTATCAGTGAAATGTAGAATGTATTTATCTTTTTGTGCAAATGTATTGGGTCGCGTTATATATTGAATTTTCGCGATCGAACTCTTGGCTTGTTTCGGTCCAGTATATGGATAGCACGCAATCATCAGTCCAACACCTGTGTATTTGAGAGAGAGAGAGATATACAGATACATATAGACATAGACACACACACACACACACACGCGCGCGCGCGCGCGTGTGCAGATTCACGATTGTTACGGATATGAGATCAATTTCAATTTTGGTAAAACGGCGAATTCTTACGTCGTCGTACCTGTGCTGCCGTTTAGTTGCACACGCAAATTACGAGTTGTAAAAGTCCAACACCAGGGCTGGCCATTGTAACAAGTTATTGCGTTGCCCACCGAGTAATTGACAACAGAGCTATATCGTTTCTTAGCCGCTGGAAAATGATAAATGTTTATGCAGTGTTACGCCTCAATAATATACATATTGTACGGTGAGACACGCGATACGTTTGTCAACCGACAACAATATATTAAAATAAAAACCTGTAAATGCAATTTTGTAATTCATGGGAACGGTATTTTCTTTCTCAAAATCGCTCAGTTTCAGATCGGTCCAATCAATTTTAGCTATTCTTCCTGTGGCTTCCTCGAGGTGTCCAAATTGCATGCTACAATGTCGTTTCGAATGACTGATTTTCTAATTTTTTAATTTTTGTAGTTACTGCGCGTTTACAAAGTATTCGTCGTTACTTGCTCGTAAAACTTCCCACGCGATGCACTCGTAATATCTCAGGAAAATAATAATGGATGTAAAAATAGTTTAAATTTCTTTACATAGGAAGCTTCACGAGATGTAACGACGATATCTTTGCGCGATGCTATTAGAATGTGCATATTTGTCTCTTACTGTGAAAAGCTATATTTAGTACTGCCCACACCCAGATAAAACATTGCTCCATGTCGTGTCACACCAAAAAATGTGACAGTTCGATGAAATTGATAAGATTCGTGTTTACCCCAACGTCGTTGGCAGAGTCCTCGTAAATAAAACTCGCTCGGCTGTGAATCTTTGAACGTTATCTGCCCGATAATGGATCCCCATGAATCGAAACCGTTGTAATCTATTAATCTACTGTAGTATCAACAGAAAGAAAGGAAGAAACAAAGTAAGTAAGTAATGTTAAACTGATCCCTGTCGAGGGACTGTTGGAACATAATGCGTCAACTACAGCGACGTTGTTGATTGTTACATTTTGTGCATCCAATCGGGGCTCTTCCACGGTTCACGTGCTAAAGCATCCGCGTGTAAATCAGTACTCCAGTCACCGGGCCACTCTAACGAGCGTGGCTTGCCGATAAATCTGCAAAACAGAATGTATCATGTATATCTGTATATCTGTAAAGTTTATTCGATCAATTATGCAATATTTATATTTATGCAATTACGTATGTTACAAATCTTTTTAATACTTTACAACTTTAATTGTCTTTACTCACATGAAATTTAGACGAATATGTTCCACATTGTCGTTGTCGGATATGTCTCCTTGATATTGGTTTCGAAGGAAGCCATTGTATGTAATTCGCCAACGTTGTCGTGACTCTAACGACTCGATCTTTAGGCCTGATGCTGACCATTTTTTACCCGTACCCTGCATCGTAATTGTATCGGGCGAATCTGCGAGATTCGAAACGAGCATCGTTAAACTTTACACTATTGTACATGTATATTTTTGGTTGTGTATTACGTGGTACGGGTCAAATGTCAAATGAATTTTACCGGGTAGCACGTAGACTCGGCCGTCTGATAGGATCACTTGCAAGATCAATTCTACTGTATGATATCCTCTGTGATCCATCTTAACAAATAGCGAATTACCTTTTTGATCGGCACCATAGAAGGATACACTATCGCAACTCTGTGTCATTCGAATGTGTTTAAAGTTTAAAAATTTATTTCGCAATCGATATGAGCAATCTATTCGCGCGAATCTATTATGCACTACTTACGTTCTCGTCCATAATAATTTTTGGATTATCCCAGCTTGGTTTCAAGATCTTTTTTATACTGGACATCACATCGCTGTCTTTGAGCTTACCTCTCTCTGTATTCGTATTCTTCTTCTTCTTCTTCTTCTTCATCTTCGAGATGCATCGATGAGCCCACCATCGTTTTAGGGCATACGTATCTACGGAAACACATTTTTCATTTAAATTCGCAATTCATTCGCAAATGTATGTGATTCTGTTATATCGGTTATTACTACATTATCTGATTAAATTAACAGAACGAGCTGTAGCTTTCATATGTGTATTCGTCTGATCAAAAGAGTGAAAAAAAATGGTATTATATAACTTATTTGCCTAGACTTGTCTTACCTAAACTCAGGTAACGCGACAACTGATTTTCTTTGAAGAAGAGATAAATCCATATAGAAAAAATTATTGGAATCATAATTTGTATAACGCACATAATCTATCTTGTGGTATCATTTAACGTGGCACAAGTATCACTATTTGCAATATGAATTTTCGCTTACGCTGTAAAGAATATATATATATATATATATATATATCTATATCTATATATCTATGTATCTATGTATATATACATACACATACGCGTCGCGTGCATGCATGCAGGCACGCACGCACGCACGCACACATCACATCCTACATATATGTATACAGCCGCATGTGAATGCTAACGTTTAGTAGGAAGAAGATTTCTCGAACTTCTTCTCTCCTATTATATCAGTAGATATTGAAACACTGACGTGTTATCGCATTAGATTAGATTTAAACGATTCAAGGTCCCTCGTTATCGGGCAAGTAAAAAGTATTTTCTCACGCACATATCAAATATAATCATACCTAGAAGTAGCCTGGTGATACAACATCTGTTAAATGAACATCCGAACAAGGAGTGCGCAGCTATTTGACTTTTTCCTGCCTTATTCGATGTGTTGCTTGTTATATAATTTCCTTCTACGAGTGTCCTTTGTCACACTCTGGTCGATGAACGCGCGTCACGTCGGGAACATTATAGATAATATTATCGTATCGATTACAACAAGTTGGTTGCAAGATTCGTTGTCAGATCATTAATAAAAAAATTTAAAGAAAAAAAGAAACTGACAAATTATAACGGTACTCTCTAGGTAATAGAAAGAAATGCACAAGATGTGTATATTTTTGTAACAACTGTATCGATATATTAATTAAATTTTTTACATTAGCGATATAAACACTGTTTGTCAGCACGTAATAACGCTTCAACGTGAAAGTTTCAAGTTCTACGTAACGAAGACAAATAATAACAGTAAACGATAGGAATTGTTAGTTTGTTTTTTTGTTCGTATTGTTGCCGAAATCGACAGCTTCTTCTGTGACCGTATCAGTATCCACACGTGATTTATCCACCGGGTATAACCTGCGGGCAGTGTTGACAAACTTTTTTCTTTATGCTCTAAAATATTGACCGGTACATACGTGACGGAGCTCCGTAGCAAAGACGGAGATAACGCGTGCACGTGTGCTACTTGCACCGAGTATCACCGAACAGGTAACGATTAAAGGAGTAACAAATTTTTGAACGATGGAGTTGGGTTTAGGAAATTCTTTCCAAGAATTGATGACAAAGCAGTTTCCGCTTCAGGTCATAACGGTCGGATAAAAATAATGAAAAGCTAGAAAAGCTCGAAAAAGTATAGAATAGAAAAACATTTTTGAAATGTTTGCTTTCAGATAGAATTCGGTTAGAGGAAAGAATCGTTTTTTCGAGCAAAATTCCAGGCAAATCTATTCGTAGGGTGAGTTCGTATATGAGATATTTATAAACATTCAGATTAGAATGGGAATTGATGAAAATTGACTTTAAGTTCCCGAAGCAATCTATGCACGTTGTCAAAGAGGACATGACAAACAAGCATTCGTGCAAGTTGATTCGCCCGAAACGTTTCTTCGTTTCATCTCTCACAATCTACTCGCCATCGTTCAATCATCGTGATTATCGCAACGTTCAGTGGCACTCGGCGTAAATTTCGAGTTGAATACGACAAAAGTCTCTTACCATCTCTGATAGAGATAAATCAGAAAAACGGCGTCGTCTCTGAAACACGCTATTCTGTGTGCCGTCGGCATCGTTATGATGAAAGCGAACACATCGTCGATGAACGTGTTAAATGCCTTGTACATGAACGCCCTCCATGGTAGATGCGCCACGGATTTCAATTTATAATTAACAAACAACTGCGGCAGCATAAAAAGGAATCCAAATGCGTAAACTCCATTGACTAAGGAGTTTATGCTCCAAGAATACCAGCTGTAACCCGAAACAATTTACTTTACCTATCTCTGAGATATGAAAGATTTTGTACGTGTAGGTATCTCTTTTGTTCTTAGAAAGTGACGGCTTACCTTTTATGTGGCTGCGAAAGTAACGAGTAGATTGCACCTATGACGACTAATGGATATAACAAATAACTTAGGTAACGCATACTCTCGGCATCAAACTCTCTAGTTTTCACCTCTGCTGCATCAATGCCATCGGTTTTAAATCGTATTCTTGGCAAACGACTACCGCCGCTAATCAATTCCATTCTCGACATTTTTTTAAATTTCCACAGCTATAATATATATATATATACACACACACATATTAAAGGGAAGGAGAAAAAAAAAACAAAAGGCATCTTACGTGACACGTATAAGTATAAAATAAGTATAAAACGGCAGCGTAACACAAGTATATGTATACACGTACCTCGATAACAGTGCTGATACCGGTCGGAATGAGAATGAGCAAGGAGGAACCTTCGTCGCAAAGATAAAGGAAAATCACAGTTTGACTGAATGCACGCCATACCACGGTCCACTTGCTGAGGCCTATGAGATTACTCTTCTTCCGCCAGAAACTGACGTCATTTTTAATAGCGAGGAAATCAAACAACAGCTGTAACACGGCAAGTTTTTGTCCTCTCTCTCTCTCAGTTTTCGCGCGGCGGTTATAGTTGGTCTATACTCGTCGTACTCACGTGTACAGCCGCAATGAAGAATGTCCCACCCAATAAATAGATGTTGGTGTCGGCAAAGATACCCTTTACCTCATCGATGTCTTTGTCGGAGAAGCCGAGATTCTTCAAATTCTCCATGGTTGCCTGCACGTGCAGCACCAATCTTAATTTTCCTAGAGATACAGGCGAATATTCTACCGTTACGTTCATCGTATAATTTTGCGGAGTAATCCGCCTAAGGTCCCGATGCCGCGTGCGTAAGAAATCACAACTCACAATCGGCAAGAATGTTTGTTTGCCAACTATTCTGCGGAAAGAAAGAAGCAGCGAGGTGACATATTTGAACATGAGCGGGACAGCTAAGTAGAGTTAAAACTGTATAATTACTTAATATGCGTGACGAGCTCGGCAGGCATGCCGTATATAGGAAGCACAATATTGTCCGTCATTATAGTGAAAGTGACGCGACTTTTCATATGCGAGACTGGACGTACGTCGACAGCACGCTGGCTGTCGAGTTGCTGCGTAGCACCGTGGCTCTTGCCACGGTCGCCCAACAATTTGAATGCTTCTGCCTCAGGTACTACGTACTGCGTCATTTTAATAGCAGTATAGGAGGTAACGATATCCTGTAACGGGACAAGGATGGAATTATACATAACGTAACGTAGAGGTTATTTTTTTCCTTTCGACGTTGACGAAAGTAAGGAATATTACTTGTTGCTGTGAATGTATCATGTAATCATTACTTTTTGCAAATCCACAAACGTCCTGTTTTGTTTGGCGGAAGGAGGCGCGACGACGATGTGTAGGAACAAGGTACCATTTTGCCGGGTCTTGGCAGGTACAGTCAGTATCACTGGACTGCAAGAAAGAAAGTAAGAAAGTAAGAAACGTGTGATTGCGAAGCGAAGCGAAGCGAATCGAATCGAGTTGGGAGGGAAGAATCTCTCTCTCTCTCTCTCACATGGTTTGCGTTTGATCGTAATCAAAGTTTTGCGCAGAGTATACGAGCTGGGCTGGGTTCCTGTCATTCCTGCTGGGGCCAGGCGTTCTCCAAATGGAGCTGTATATGTAGAGATCCAGCCGCGGTCGTTGGCTCAGGTAGGACTCGAGGCACGGCTTGCCATCCTCGCAGGCCGGCGCGACGAAGAGCAGCGACAGCGTGTATATCGAGTAGACGATGTAGGCGAGAAATATCTCGGAGAGAATAACGCTCAGCGAGGGCCACTGCATTCCGAGTCAATGAATGGTACAACACAATTGTATACACCGCACCGCGCGCGAGTTCATTGGCCCGCTACCTGCTCTCTGCTCGTCTCTGCTCTCGCCGCATCGTGTCACACGGGTGCTGCCACACCAACTTTCTTAACCTTCCGCGGGTATTTCCGCGCGATGATACCATTGGATACCATTGGATACCATTGGATACCATGGATACCATTGATACCGGCCGCGCCACACACTACCTCTTCGTGTAAACATATTATATTCAATAGTATATTTCAATTTGCTATTTGCCGTTCGAAAAAAGGAAACATTGTTTGATGTTTGTTTTCTTGCAGAGAAATCCTCCCCAACCTGACCCGTTTGCTAATATAAGATTGGTTTAATCAAAATAAAAATCTGTCAATGTCGAACGAGGCGTAAAGCGTGGCAGCTGTGCGAGGGGTGCGAAGCACAGTCTTGCAGGGAGGCATGCGCGACTCGTCGCTCGTCGTTCGAGCCTTCGAGCGCGAGTCGTCGTGGTGCCTGCATGCCGGGTGCCAGCGTGCCCGGAACGGACGGAACGGAGAGCACAGCTGGCCAAG
>VBVR01003795.1:0-16306 GCA_011638315.1 Tetramorium parvispinum
ACATTTTCTTTATTTATTAATTAAAACATATATTAATAAATTTTTATAAAGTTGGGAAAAATAACATCTAATAAAGAGTTGAAATCTTTATATTTACTGTCCTACATCTCTCACATTCATATTTTTATTAATATAAAATTTTTTTAAAATAGCATATTGTTATATAATAAAACATCACGCTTTTTTTCAGCAATGTGTTTTGATGCATTATTGCAGAGTATTGCAATTCACACGCGTTTCGCGCGTGCATTATCTTACCATCTACCAATTACCTTCGAAACTACCGGTCCGATTATCTAATCCATATCCGTCACTTGCTTCGTACAACTAATATCTACGTGTCAAAGGTGCACTTAACGCTGTTACTTACGGTAGCTGCACGGATCAGTTCCTCTACCGGAAGTCTTTGGAAACCTAGATGTATCACGACTCAACTCTAAATTTCGAACTTAGCTTTACAAATATGAGACGTAGCATTGTTTTTTTATCGCATAAGAAAGTCGTTGCAAAAGCACCACGATATTATGAAGCATAACGTATTTAATAAAATTAATGTTTTAAATATTTTGGAAATTAATACCCTAGAAAACTTGGTTTAGTTATATTTTATTTAGTTATTTCAAGAGCTATTTTACTAATTTTACTAATTTAATCTAAGAAATTTGATCTTTTCTCGTAAATATATATCAAAACTCGACTCTGACATAATTATATTTTAAATCTTAAAAGACATAAACTCTTGCCTTTATTAGAACAGGTTTATTTTTAATTTTTTAAATGTGTATATTTTCTCAAAATTATCAATTATCAAGCCACTCAAATTGTACAGTAAACCGTTAAATAAAAATAGTGAGTTGTCTTAGCTATACTTATAAATGATTATATGATAATAATAATAATTCTCAAGTCGAAATTGCGTGTATAAGAAAAATATTGGAAAAATTGATTGTAAATTATTATGACAATTTTATGCATAAGCCATAACACATATGTGCGATGATGGAAAAGCGTATTGCATGGTTTCAGGAGTACTTAATACACGCTTAAGCATTTAATACATCGCATTACGTGTAACGCACGACATAACCGGATTATGTCCTCGATATCGAACGCGTCGCCCCTTCTCATATTTCCTAGCTCTAAACGCAAGTGTAGGGCTGCCTCCCTATTTTCTAATTTTCTACGATGAAAAGGGATCCAATGCAAAACGAACGAACGACCTGCCACGCTAAACAAGTTCCGCCCATGTACTGACATAATTTCCATTTGCGACAAAGCAGACCGCTGATAAAAAAAAGTTAGTTTTCCGGGTTTCGTTAAAAAAAAAATATTGAAAATGAAAGAAGTTATCATTTTTGTTTTCATAAAAAGTGAAAGGAACGCAATATAGTGGAAAAAAAATATGATACATTGCTGTTCAATGCCTCGAAGCTGCGCACTTCGTCCGCAAACGTGACGGTCTCCTCGGTTTTCGGAGCCCCGGCACTAAGTATGTCGCGATAATTGCACCATGCAGGTAGCGCTGAACGCAAAAGGCCGTGACAATTAAAGCGGTGTGTGTTTTAATGGGTTAAGAGTTTAAACGGAGCGCGGTCGGTCGGTCGGTCGAACGGACGACAACGAAGGCCGTCGGCGACGGCGGCGCTGTGTGGTCCACGTCGTAATCGTCGGGGATCTTGCGTGCGCAATTGCGCGCCCCCGTCGAAAGGGAGCGAGGGCGAACGAACGGGCGTGCGAGAGAGACGGGGGCGGAAAGGGTGGAGAAGAGCGTCGCGCACGACGGATCGATAGGGATGCTTTCCAGTGGCGCGCATGCGATCGCGTGAGCCAATGGTCGCGCGAGGGTTCTTTCGACGACACGAGTCGCCCTTGACGAGAGGAGAAGGGCGCGGGAGGTGGGCCTGACGCCCGCAGGGCCGTCGGCGGTGCCCCTCGACGAAAAATTTCGCGCTCGCCACTCGGGCTTAATTTTTTTCGCAAGTTTTTAACGAGTCCACCGTCATCGCGCCGGGATCCTTTGCCGCGCCCGCGATATTCGCGAATTGTTCCGAATCGTTCGCGGGTATTCGCGAACGCACAATAATCACCCGCCGTGTATACGCTGTAAATTCTGCAGCGCCGTAACGGTATTGAATATGAAAAGTAAATATAACTGGCTAAACTTGAATGAGAGACACGCGGATGTGAATTGTCGCATCTAGTTTGGCGACACCGCCGGAGTCTGACCGACGCGCGACATGCATGTCATATGAATACATTTTCTGTAATTATAGATAGATACATGCGCGCGGCGAGCTTTAATGGTAATTATTATAGTTTGCAAGCATTGTATCGATGCTCGTCCAGAAATTTCACTGCAAACATGTTAACCGCGATTGATACAACCAGCCCCGCGAAATCAAATTGCAAACCCCGGTAACGTGCGATGACGCGGGCGAAGGATGATTTAATTTGATTTATGCCAGGGTGTATCGGCAAAACGTTTCGATGTAAAATGTATTTACGGAAACGACCGAGTTTGTCCGTAATAATCAATCGTCGCGGAGACACCGGTAGATATTTTCCGCGCGTCGCGCCTCTGTATTCCCGGGATACAAGTCGCGCGCGTGTTTATCAGCAAATTTCGCTTTGCGTGTTGCCCGCGACGTCAGGCAAGGACAACGATTGTTTCGTAAGGACATCACGTTTCGACGGTAGCGTTCGGCATGTAGATTTTTGCGCCCCTCGCCCCTTGCTGCTCCCACTCTGCGCTCCCACTGCCGAGTCGCGAGGCCAGTTTTACACGCGAAAAGCAAACGGTGATTTTTATTTATTTTGTAATACAATTATTTTGTTTTCATCAACGATACGTGTGAGAATTAAAATATTTGTTCGTACGGCAAACTCCATAAACGTATTATAATATTAAAAAAAAACAAAAGTTAACAATGCAATTCTTTAAAAAAGATCTCTAATTCTCAGTAAAATTATGATATAAATATCAAGTATAATACGTTGTTTTATAATCGGTCGTAATATGACAAGTAACACGGTGTTTCGTAAGAATTTGCACGAACAAATGCAACGAGGCATAATAATTATGTTCCGCAACGATGTTATTACATCGTTGGATAGAGTCCGCGGTTTATTCGCAAGCTCTCACAGAAGCTCTCCTTCAAAAGAGTTGGATTCATCTGCTTTACATTGATACGGACCGCTGACTGCAATTTAGCGTAATTACGGTAGCGAACTTGGCGAAACACACTCGAGAGAAAGTATTTCTAGAATTTCCGCGAGCGTGTTAAGAATCGGTTAACGTCGCGGAAAACGCGGGGAAACGCGAGAAACTGGTGTAAGGGATACACTCTCGAGGCAGGTTCATTGACGCGCGAGCTACATAATGGAACCCTTGAATTTTGCCCCGGCTGGTAAATGTCAAAGGGGTTGGGCCTGCCGCGTTATAGAGCATTTATCGTATTGCCGGCGTCGTTACCATAGAATCGGCCGCGCGTTTCTAACGGGGACCGTTTACAAATCGTATGCATGCTCCTATCACGCATGCCGTGTATTCGCGTTATCTACCTCATCGAAATTTAGCTCAAACCGTAATTACATACGCGCGTTCTATTTGTACGATAATTAACATTAATTTCGTTATACAGGCCCGTCTGTAGCAGGAATAGTGGAGGTTAATAAAGGCGTATTACTGTTATCTTCCATTTATCGTAATTTCTTTTTCTATTATTATTTCTGACTTTTATTATACGTATGTGACTTGCGGCGAGAAACCTGACTGATTTCATCAGCGCATGCATGCTTCGTACAATGTACGGGCTACAACTCGTGAAATACATTCGCTGAATGTAATTGGAAATATTTTTCCTATACGTAAGGGGCCGGGATGGCATTGTGCGCAAGTTATTGATAAAATGTTTCAGAAAGCCTTATGAATACTATTATTTCGCCAACTTCCTTCATTATAACAATGGCCATAGTAATTCGAATGTTAATTAGAATGTTTGTTCGTAGTTTTAGTTACGCTTTTGTGGAGAAGGTCCGATACAAAAGTAAGAAAATTAACGCTCCATTCTACGGATAATCTAATATTTTATTTAAATATTTCCTGTTTATCCCAGATGAATTTCTTTACACGTCGCTAACTCGCACATCTCGATCGTGTCAATGTAATCAGTACAAAACAAATCAGTGTCAATTTCGCTAATGTGATTCTATAACATCGTTCTTGTGTTGACAAATTACTCGTAATAACTCTATTCCACTCTATGCACTAACGGCGCGCTGAAAAATTGATTCACTCCGACATCGCGACATCGATTGATGCCGCCGTATCAAGATTCGATGCACACGGGTCGTACACGTGCACTTGCAACGCGCCTAACCCGAAGAAGTGCCATGTCAGATTAACCCGCGATGAATTATCAGCCGGCGATATTGCCGCGCATAATTATTGCCTCATCACTCCGGACGGACACCGCGCATTACCGGTTGCAATCGGTAGAAATTTATTTACGTTGGAACACGAGGAACGTCGGCCGCCAGTAATAAACGGCTGCCGCGGCTGCGCGCCGTTTCCCGTGGCAATAATTGAAAATCGTCTCCCCGCGTGCCGGCTTGCGCGCCCGGCATTGGAAAGGGCGCCCGCGATCGTGTGCCGATCACGATTCCGACTCCGGGATCGCTATCGACCGTCGCGATCTTCCTGCCAATTAGTTCCTTGCCATAACCGATAATTACGCGCTGCCTGCGACCCTTAGCGATCAGATCCGCGTTACCGGACTAGGGAGATCTTTTACCACTCGCGATCTTTTGCAACGATATGATCGATCGATTTTCCGATCGCCGACGAAGGTCAGCGCGGCGCGTCCCGCAGCTGCAGCCGCGAATCGTGACGTAGTATCGAGTCTTCGTTTACCGAGATCGCTATATGGAATGTTCGATATGATATATGTAACAATGCATGTATCGCTTTTATATTAATTATACTCTAGCAACGAAAGAATTTCTTGCAACTGAGAGAAAGGAATAGTTATTTTTGGCCTCAACCATTATTTTCGAATATTTCTAACGATAATTATGGTTAACATAATGATGCATATAGTTAAGTTAATCATATTTCATGTTAGAAATATTCGAAAATTGTGGTTGAGGGCAAAAGTAACTATATTTCTCTCTTAGTATGAGGACATGTAAAAATACGATAGTTTATTGTAATATTTCCAGGATGAAAATTAGTGCAAATGCTTTTCATCCTCATTAACAATAAGTATTCACGATAAGAAGATTAATTAATTGATTTACGGTGTGAGATAGATAACAATTTTACATTCTTTGAAAATAGATTTCTTCGTCCGTAGGATCGAAGGATAAGTGCGATTCTTTAACGATCACTTGACACATATTCGGCGAAATAATCAAAAGAATTACTTTGTTCAACATAGACAACAGAAATAACATGAACTATTATTTCGTTATTTTTGGATTGATATTAATCACGGTTATCTCGTCTCACAGTGGATGATAGATCAGGTCGATCCTTCTTTAAGTCGCTTTATTTTTATTTACCCTCTCAGGAAAATGTTCGAAATTCTCAACCATAGAAATTGCTACTCTCGATTTTTCGCAGAATTACAGGCGCGCGTGGCCTTAACAATCACTCCCGGTGTATCTGTGATTGATCTACGTTTCTCGTGAGAGGAAAAAATTAGAAAAGCAGACGTCCTTACGACTCATTCAGTGCGTCTCTACCCTTTCTCTGCGAGAAGGGAACGCTGGGTTCGCGTAACTCGAAAAAGTAATAGTCTGCTATACGCTCGCTTTATTCGATCATAGCGCATTTAATCCCATTGGGAATGTTTAACAGCAGATACATTATATGACAATTGCATGCATCGACATTTAAGTTGATATGGACATTTATTAATCGATGAACAAACAAGTAAATATTGTTTGACGAGAATTACAACTCAACGTTCCGTGAGCGATGTAATTCTGTCTTGATTAATACATTAATCAATTAAGCGCTTAATTAAACCTGGTATACATATATCTCTAATATTATCGAAAGCTGATTAATGGCGTACGTGATATTGTGATACTTGTATGATACTCGCATTTCAGTTTAATCAGGACTATTGTGTAGTATATTCCGTCGAGATTATTATGTCAGGCACGGATAAGATATTTTACATGAAATTTCTGAAATTCTCTCCGCAAGAGGAAATGGAAAAAAAAATCAAAACGTCGTTGAGAAAAAGCTTGTCTCCAATATTAATGTCCACGTACAGTTATCGAATGTACTTCTTTTTTTTTTCGGCATGCAAATCTTACGAAAACAGTATGTGTACTTACTTATTCTCGATGATATTATACGAAACAGGAACAAAAATAACTCGTTGAGCCACAAGGCGTCCTTGATGCGCCTCCAATGCACCTGCGGGAGTTGCACGGCGAGAGGGTCGCTGCGGACAGGTGCAAACGACCTTCGCGATCGTTTAACCTCCCCGATCCTCCCCCTGCGGAATTTTCAAGTGTTTTGACCGCGGCGCCCGGGGCAGGTGCAATGTCATTCCGGGCGGAAAGATATCGGGCTAACGGCACCGCGGACATGCATAACCGTATAATCGAGATTTCATGGCTGATTCGTGCTCATTAGCGGCGCTACCGATGCTGATTAAATGGCAATTGCGACCGGCCGATCGAAAATCGTCGCGAAATTCATATTGCGCATACTATTTCCATATCTGGAAAGCAATACTGACCTTCCGTATACTGTTAAATATTCTTAAATTATTGTAATGCTTACGGCTGAGGTTTATAATTAACTTGAATTTTTCAATCTTCTGTTAATCTGGCGTTCAACGATTTCGGGGAATATCTTTCGCCGCCTTTGATTTTACGATCTTCCAAAGGTTATTCGAGGTAAAAGATTAAAATTTTAGCGATTCGTTTTTTTCTTATACGAATTATTTTTTTATTTTTTATTATTTATTTTATTACCTCATTTTTTTCGTATCTTTTTCAGCATCGCTCTAATGTCTTGTAACAGTGATGGAAAATTGCCATATCTACGTCCCGGATCAATTGCATTCGCGTGAAAAGCGTGAACGCAAAAAAAACCATATGCGGGCAACAAAAAAATGTGCGGCATTAAGTGTCGGTGGAATTATAATAACGATGATGACACGATTGCAACCGATAAAAACAAGCGATAAAGAGAGGGGAATCTGCGAAAGAAGGCCGCCTCTCACCTGCGTGCGCATAACGAGCTTTCCGCTGGAAGTCTCTCACAAGAATGACTAGGACGAAATTTTTAATCTTCCAAGACATCGATAATTTCTGAACTGGCATTTTTAGATACTGTTAAATAGACACCTGCTACTAACTGTGTGTGGTTTTATCGTCTCTCGACTTGGCAAATCGACTCTTAATGTCTTAGCAGACAGAGTCATTTAATTATCCCATCGCTTAGGTGACGGAGCGTTTTAACTTTGAGATAAAATTAAATGCCTTTTGAATGATACATTAGCGATACCTTTTACCGATGTTTACCAACGTCAGACACGATTCACATTTTCCTATAAATCGCATTGTTCCGTGCCGCGGATCCGACTCGATATCTATCCTCGATTGTGTAATCACAATAATAAATAGTAAATGCCGTGGGATATATCTTATTGATTATCGCCTGCGTGCTGTGCGAATGTAATCCAATGCTTTTAACCTTAACTAGCTAATTATATTTTCTACTTTCTTCGATTTATTAAAAAAATGTTTAAAAAAAATCAAGCCGCCAAATTCGGAGAAAAATTAACAGTATCGATACACATAGACCATTACATTTACTGTTTGTTAAAGAAATTAATTAGTACTAATAATAATAAATTTTTATAATTAATTTATAATAATCACCATTAATTTTTGTTAAATTATCGTGTTCTCCAATGCTATTTTCGCTCATTTTTTTTATTAAATTTTATGATATGGCTGAAGAAGACTGCAAAGTCAAACGTTCTATATATTAATTTCTTTTACTCGAAGATAATAAATTATATTTTTAAATACATCATTAATATTTGCTCATTATTAGCTTACGATGTATATTCTATTTTGAATCACCATATTGCTAATAATTCATTCTTGAAGACGAGTCTAACGCAAGTAGTTTTAATATTTTCCAGACCGATCGGAAAAGTCGGTGGCTTGCGAGCGTCGAAAGCGCTGCCGACATTTTCGCGTGCCGCCACCCCTCTCGCGGCGAGCTTTCTTTGAGACAGCCCTGAGGCACATAAATTGCGCGCGCAGCCCAGTTTGAAATTCGTGGCGCGCCGCGGAGATCCTTGGGGGCTGCGTTCCTCTCTCGCCTTTCGTTCCACGTCCGTTCGTTCGTTGGGTTCGTTCGCTCTCGCACCGTTCGGCTCCGGTCGTGGAAGTCGATGCTAAGGTCGGAGTGCTGTCGCGCGAGAAGGGAGTGCCGGGCGCCTGTCTCGCCGCCCTCCCGGTCCTCCCAGTGATCCCGAATTTCCTCGCGAGCACACGCGCTTGCCGCTCGAGGATGACGCTCCCGAGTCCAGTCTCGCCCGTCTGGTACGCCCGACATTATTCGCGAGCGAACACGCTGGATCCTTGATTGAACCCACGATCTTGAAAAAAAGAAAAGGAAGGGAGAGAAAGAACCGATAGATCGAGACTCGTCCACGGAGGATTCTCACCGCGTCGCGGATGTTCCTGTGTTTGCGACAAAGTGCCTCGTCTCTCAGTGGGCAGCGAGTACACGAAGCTTTTATCGATTGCCAAGTGGATTTAAACGGCTGCGTGTGTAATTACTGATAAACGTCTCGCGGGAGCGTCTCCTTCGTGGCCTCCTCCCTTGCCTAATCGCACGATATATATTTCGCTGTAAACGAAGAGAATCGTCTATTCACGGCAATGGACAGTCTCCTTCTCGATTGACCAAAGCGATATTGATCGAGTATCGTATAAAACAAGCTCACGCCTGAAAGACCCTCGGTACTACGACGAACGAGAGAAAGAGAGAGAGAGAGAAAAAAAGAGAGGGGTATCCTTGACATTATGACAAGACGCACAAGGAGCCGGTAGTTTGTGGTTGGCAGGGATGTCCTCGTGACATGTTACCCCGTGACCTTGGCTGGCGCAACTACAACGTCCTCCGTGGAGAGGGTCGTCTTCTGGTGCGCGGGTCGAGCGGTAACACGAACGGGCGATCGGTGTCCTTTAATCCACGCGAGATCGAGTATCGCCTGCTGCCGCTGGTGCAGGTCAAGCCTGACTTCGTGATTCCATATGTACTCTGCTGGAGGGTGCCAGGCGCGATCCACCGCATTCAGATTAATCCCTCGATCGTTCATCATCATCATCATCATCATCATCATCAGCAGCAGCAGCAGCAGCAGCAGCAGCAACAACAACCGCAGCATCAGTACCAACAGCACCGTCAACGTCGACGACACTTTGAAGGAGCACCGCGGACTCGTCCTGCGCCACCGCCTTCGTCAGAGCATCGTTTTGCGTACGGCGCGCAGCGTGACATCCTTGCGGATTCTGGTATGGAAACAAGGTGAGTGCACCCGAAGGCATCGAGGAATCGAGATTCCGAGGTCTGCGGCTTTCGTGACTCGGGCGTGTCGCCTCGTTCGGATCTCGTGGCTTCGACGTTGCAAATTTTCATCTCTTTAATTACCTCCAACTTTAAAGTCGGATGGACGTTCATGTTATGTAATTAAAGACTTATGGAAATGTGTATGTTTTCCATTTTAAAAACAAATTATGTCTGAAAGGAGTAAATACTAAGTTTTTCGAAATTTAATTAATGTGAGTTTGCCTCATTATCATTATATATAATGAAATCAATTATTGTGTAGACATCACAAAAAAAATAATCGTGCAACATATTGATTTTTTAATTATAGTTTAATTTAATTAGAAGTGCACACGCATCTAATATTTATACAATGATAATATCGAACTTTCTCTATAGTTTAATATCATGGAACGTTTACTCTTTTTTTTTTTTAATCGAGATATATTCCCAACTAAACACGCACATACGCGTGACAGTGAATAATGATAATTTTTATTAATAACGCGATACATTAATGATAGTGATACATCTTTTAATTTTTTTTTTTAAACATTTTCGTAATGAGAATATATTTGCGAATAACATACAGCACTATTATAGATAAACTTTACCGCCGTCATAACGTGGCCACAGCCTTTTCGGATACGCGATGCGACAGTTCATTGCCCCTCTCCGTATCTTTGTGGCGCACCCTCGGTCATATACGACAACGAAATAGAAGCATTTCGTCGTCACTTCGACGGCGGTAAGCTGAGAGACTGTGCCAGGTGTTCCTACAATAGCAAAGTTTATTTCGTATATCGCACAGTCAACATTACACTCACGGTAACGTTTATCGGATGTTCCTTGTGTAATCATAGCGCTCGATATGTTCGACCGATGACATTAGAATCTACGTCTAATCAGAAGACAGTTTCTGAATTTTTTTCACTGTGAATCGCACGAGCGAGACAATGAAAGGAGTTTTATTATCTGCAAGTTTTTCGAAAGAAAAGATTTAAGAAATACACATGACGTGGCGCGATGTTAATGCAACGGTGCACCGCAATGATCTCATGCCGAGATATTCTTCTCTTTATACGTCCCGAAAGAAGAGGAAAAAAAGCGGTGAACGCCCGTCTACTGTCGCGAGCAGCTCCTTTCGAGTCTGCCTCCCGCTGTCGCTGACAAGCCTTAACCAACAGATTTTCCTACGAAAATCTGAGATTGTTATATCGCGAGGCAAATAGGAGCGTATAGCTTTGTAACATGTGACATCACATTATGGAAACATGAAAGAGGAGAAATATAGAACCTGTATTATAACTTTGACACATTCGTGTCTCTAATATATTTTAATTATCCATACCACGGTGGGTTCTCTCTCGTAAGATTCACGTCGCGTCGAAACAAGAGACCTGAATTCCATTCAACGAGGGAGAAATCGAGAGACGTAAAATTTTACATTCGCCATTAACTCTGACGGCCTGCACGAGTCGATTCCCACAAGTGCACGGGGGACATTTGTCGCGATGCAAATGTGTCTCATTGGCCGGGGACGTGTAACGCGAGATTGCCCATCAAATCCCAGAAGCAATGCGTATCTTCGGTTCGCCGCGGGGCTCTTTTATAAGTCCGGAATAAAAAGGCCGACGGGGACGATCGCTCGTAAAAACCGCGCTCGGGCAGGGAAAAAAAAAATTGTTAAAAGAGGAGGATTTTGTGCTGACCGTTCACGACAAGCCATTTCCGGTGGCTGCCCCGGCGACTTCCTATTTCGTAAATCGCTTTGCAAAGCTTGAATATCATCACAATGTTCTTTAAGCTTTTACGCCCTCACAATAGACGCGCGAAAACAGTGTCGATCAATCGCGTGTCGATTACTTTTCGACGATGTAGCTGCTGTTAGGCTTTCACGAGACTCGAAAGTCAAATCGCTTTACGTAAGGACTTACGTTTAACATTGTGAGATCATTTTCATGGTTCGTTACATTATTACCGTTCATAGTTCTTTGACTCGCTGCTATAGAGTATAAAGAAAAGTTATATTTATCGGCCGTGTGTATTTTTCTAGCGTCAGTTCGTACATACTAGGCCATAGATACGCTTCCAAGTGACACAAATTGTCCACATCGACGTTATAAAAAATGCAATGAGCAAACGTCGCACTACTACGGTCGACGAAAGAGCCGTTACCCATTCATAAAAAATTAATGTATTATTACTGTATAATACCGAATAAGATACATTATATATATGATATGTGAATGGTTTTTACTGACTTATTTCGCGTTATGTCTCATATGAGGGTAAACAAAAAGAAATATAAATTTATTATTTGTTTCCTAATGAAAATTTAATATGCAGAATTTAGATACTTAAATAAAATAGTTTAATGAAAAATATATATTTCTTTTATGTATAGTAATATCTCTAAAGGTGAACAAGAATTCAATACATTTGAATTTTATTATAAAAAAGTTATAAAATCGTTGAAAGTTACATAAAATTTTATATGAATAATTTGTATTACTTACGTATTTACTTCTGATATTTTTAAGATCTTGCTTATTTTTATAATTTAAATCTTTTCCTTGCGAGAATAAAGTTTCGTTACTTTCATGCATTAAGTACTGCCATTATAAAGTCGTAAACTGCTTCAGAAAATTATATAGAGTCGCAGAAGGAATCAGTCACATACGAATAGTAATTGTGATTTATTTAGAATCTGAGATACATACACAAGGCTTGGAAAATCAAGGTTGACAGTGTAATAAGAAGATAATGTGAAAAGAAAATTATAGAAAATTATATAAAATACAATCTAAATGAGCCAAGAAGAAAGTATGACTAATAATAATATAAAAATAATATATGTCATGATTTTGTGTAAATTTTGAAGATACGTATAATGCATTAAAAATAAAAATTTATACAATTATTGCGTGTCGTTTAAAACTCTTATATACAATATACTCGAAATTTTACAAAATTTGAGGAAGAAAGAGAGGTGAGGGAGAGAGAATGTGTGTGTAGCGATTGCAAATTTAAATTTCTTGTAAGGGCACTGTTAATCACTGAATATCAAAGGAAATAAAATTAGAAGTTTTATCTTTCGATATTTATTGAGTGTCAAATACAATGCTGACAATATTTCATAAATAAATAAATACAAATTCAGTTAATTGTTTCGAATGCTTCGAAATATGCAATAACAACTTGCATATGATTTCTTGCATTGAAGTTCTTGCATTGAAGAGATAGTAAAAAGTCTAACTTTTATTTAATTTTTCACGAATGGCTTTACGTGTCACGAAAAAATATTGACACTATCATCGCAATTGAAACTGTAAAGTTCATAAAAATAACGGTCGTTATTGATTCTCTGGCCATGTGTTACGTACCAGTGGCCTATACGTATGTAGCCGTTATCGCTCTCTTAAAGTGATTCACGTTTTATCTAGATAAACGGAGCAGATAGAAAAAGGAAGAGTGAGAGAGAGAGAGAAAGAGAAGAAAGAAGTAATGCAGTAAATTCGGTATAAAGAGGACAGATTCTATAATTCTCTTCTTTAGCAAAACGGATTTTTTACTTTTGCCGTTTTAACCGGGAGATATCTTAAGAGAAAATTGTTACTGCATAAGAAATTATTTCTTTTGAAAATAATTAATATCAAATCATTACCAGTTTCTTGCAATGTGTTCCGTTTTCTCTGCATCTGATAAAACGCTCCTGTCTAATATCATTATACCTTAATAGTGAACTAGTTTAAAGCGTATTATCAGTTCATGCATAAGTCGAAAGAGGGGAGGGGAGAGGAAGAGAAATTGTCACGATAGAAGTGAACTTTCTCGATCAGCTGAGATCGTTGCACAATAATTAATATTTGCTGTTGGAAATTTCAACTGAATTCCACTGCGCGAAACCTTTCAAGCAAATACATTGCGATTACACGTTATTATCTTGCAATTAGAAATTCATTAGCGGCACCATAAAAATCAACGTTCTAATGAGCCTATTTTTAAATTTTAAAAAGTCAAAGAGTCTTTACGTACTCCCCTTTTTTCATAATCGTTGGCGCGACGTGTGATTTATTAAATCTCTTTCGGCGTGGCCACATAATAGATCACAATTTGTGTTCTATTAAAATATATTAGACGCGAAATCTTCCTCGACAAATGAGCGATCATTCGTACGAGCGAGAAGATCGGCCATACGTTATTAGACGTCACGAATTATCGGAGTTCGCGGAAGGACGAGATCTCTTCGTCACGCGTCCTGAAAATCCTGATGAACGATCGAAGGGACAAAGAGAACTTGCAAAAGTTTCTAAAGAACGGTTTGTCTAGAAGAAAAAAAAGTGGCGTGCTGTACTCCCGAGATCTCTCTTTCTCCCGCTCGTCCCGACATCTCGGCGATAAAAACCCCTCGGATTCCCCGGGACTTTCCTGGGTTACTCGAGCCATCAGAAACTATCCCGTAAAAGGGAATAACGGACAAGTATAAGGAAAAAGGGAGCGAAGAGACCTCGTCCACGTCGTGCGCCGTGACGTTAGATTTAATTTAAGCGTCGGTCCGAATCTTCAGCGTCTTCACGATGCCGCATTGGCCACATACTTACCGACTTCTTCCGGGAGAGTTGATACCAATGGCGGCAACGTGCGACGAATCTTAGGAACGGAAAGAAGCTCGTATCGTGCTCGAATCTGTCTCCATTAAGGATATAAAATGCTCGCCACGCAGGCCACGGCTTTTGCTATGTTCAATGAGAACGGATTGAATATGTACATGAAATTGCCATCTCTTCAATCCCCTTATTACCATATTGTTTTTGTAGCAGATTATTCCTAAGACTTATATTGATTTCATTGATCTCTTTCATTATTGATGTCTTACTTGATCTTTTTTAGCAGTCTTTTTCATAAATATTATAAACATTGTACAATTTTTATTTATAGTCTTTTATTTATAATTACAAATCGGCAGACTGGTTATATTTTTCATAAGAGCTATCGCATTTCGCATGTTAACGAAGATTTCGAAACGCCTTTAGTTTTTGCACAGTACAATTGCGAACACCTGCGAAACTTATTTAGAATTATGTATTTCCTGTGTACAACTCGTGTGCCTGCCTTCCCCTTTTTACGTTCGACCACACATTTCTGAGCCATACACTTAGATATACACAAGAGGTGCCGACAGTCGGCCATTCCTCATTCATAAATTATTTATTTCACAGAAGAGGGAGAACGAACGTATTCCGAATGGCCGTGCACATTTTATTGCAATTACACAGTTGCACACTAAATACTCGATAAAAGATGCATGTAGAAATGGAAACAATTGTAACATGAAAATTATTCATATCCATATGATTTAATAACTTCAATAATTATTTAATATTTTATTGTTTGCAATGAAACATATATCCGACATAATATTTTAAAAATGTATTATATTAAAATACACTATATGCTATGTTCAATAATGCACCACAATAGAACTTTTTTCATAGATACAAAACATTAATCTTGAATTAAATGTAATAATAAACTCCTTTTAATTATTTGCATTATTGTAAAAATTCATATCGTATTTAAAAAATTATAATTATTTGTTGTACATTTATTATATTATTCATTATACAAGATATTTAATTGTTTTTCTATATAAATCTGTGAGAGAAATATACCTGTATGTTTGAATAATCCTTACTTTATAACAATCTATTTGATAGAGTGTATTATTACCTTTAATACTAAATTGTTGGCAGAGTACACTGTTAAATGTAACAGTTTTAAAATGTGCTAATATACAAACATGAATATATAAAAGCAAGTATGAATATGAAAACATCACAATTTTTATATTAATACAATTTAACGATAAAATAAAACTTATTTTTTATAATTTATTCTGAATATTATGAAAACGTATAAAGGAGAATATAATAAGAGTTAAAAAGAAAATATAATTGAAAATAAAACAATTGAAATAATTTGGTCATTTTTAAATATACCTATACACATAAAAGCAATATTGTATCACTATTTTAAACCTTTATCTAAAGTTTCACAGAATTTGCAGGGTTCAAATTATCACACAAAATGTAGTATACACAGTCACACGAATATTCGCAGTTCAAAGCCGCGTGTCAATTTGCGTCACATGTGATTTAACCGTTTCGTGCAAAACAGAATATTGGACCAGCTATATAAAACAGATTGCCCTCAAAGCCGCGCGTGTGTCGCTTTGTGAATACTTTAGATACTTTTTTTTAATCACTCGCTCTCAATTATGCCCGTTTAAGACAAATTATTGCGTACATTGTCGCCACGCCCAACCGCTATCTTCTCCGTGCTTCCCATCGTCCTGTGCACGGAAAAGTTCGGACTGCAATTCGCAAACCGGTCCGGCAAAAAAGACTCCGACTCGAAAGACTCGCAAACCCGACCGCAGCCAGTCGGTTTCCTAGAATATTTCTACGTCTTCAAGTTCCTTGAAGCTCCACAACGTCTGCGCACTTTGAAAGTTTAGTTTTTCATATATACGTAACTTTTATGCTACGGCTTCGCGAAATAAATCTGGGAATCTTACTATAGGAAAATGAATTTAACAGGAAAAAAAAAATATATATATAGATAAAAGTAAGTTGCTTTAGCATATTTTTCTAATAATGGAATAATTTTCAAAATTCTTTTATAGTAAAAATATACATAAATTATTAT
>VBVR01003796.1:0-16306 GCA_011638315.1 Tetramorium parvispinum
GTTGCAAAATGGTAGAGGACTTTTCGACTCGATTTCGCCCGCCCTACATGCTCACGAAAGTTGGCTCACCAATTATGGGACACCCTGTATATTCAAATTAATTTAAAAATATAATATACAAAAAATAATGTATAAATTATTTTAAAAAATAAACACGAAAAACAAAACAAAAACATGTAATTTAATTACAGACACGTAAATACGTACATAGTGTCTACATGTCAAACAAGCATGCTTTTTCTTAACAATTATCTTGAAAAAATTTATCGTACGTTGACATGTTCTCTATTTATTCTACAAGTGGACGAAATTAGCGTACAAAGATAGAATTGCTTTCATTATCATTTATTGGTGCAAATCATTGCCACTGATACAATGGCAGAATGTTTCAAATAAGTGAAACAAATTTAGCTTATAATCTTGATTTGTTTCTGTTCAATATTGTCCCCCAAATAAATGGCAGTCCCAATTAATCGGAAATAAAATCAATTTAATTCATAAATAAAAAAAATTTCTTTTAATTTAATTTATAAATCAAATCATATAAATTATATATTTTTTAATTAACAAACTTTATAACCTTATAGCATTACATTTATCATATCTATTTACTGTAAAATAATTTTTTTAAAAAGCTAATAATAGACTAGAATGAATAATGATACTCTACATTACTCTTATCAAATCATTTAAATGGCATGTATACTGAAAACAATATATGTTATTAATAAACAATTTAATTAATTAAACTATGGCAGAATAAATGAAATAACAATGAAAAGTATTTGTCACTCATTACTGCAGTCTAGAAATTTCAAATAATGTTCACATTTAAATAAAATTTAAATTATCTTTGCTTCAATTTCCATTTTATTTTTTTTTTTACATTTACTCTATTACCAATTTAAAACATTTGATTTTGATCTAGCAATTTTCTTTTGCAGTAATGTATTTTATATGTGGCTTCTCTACAAGACTTTAAACTCATCAATACCTGAGCGCAAAAATATATAGGTATATATAAAATATTTTCATAGCACGTAGGTTGAGAAAAAATTTAGTATTATCTCTCTTTTAAATAAATAAAATGAATTGCAAACTTTCTGCATTATATATAGTGTAAAATGCTTGAATTCGATAAAAATCTTTTAGCAAGTATTAAAAATACTTCTTTGTACTATTCTTCATTTTACATTACAATTATCAAAAGCATAGAGATAGCAGAAAATCTTGTATATGTATAAAAAAATTGTACAGACTTCAAAAAATATCTTTTTCTGTCATATAAATTACGAACAATATTACCAAACAGTATTTTCTATGTAGCTGCTGTTGTACAGATACTTAATGCTGTCGTATTCAAATTAAAATGTTAACAATAAACTATACAAGCTCATTTATAACGATTAAACGAGAAGCGTATATAAGCATTTACGCACGCAGGATTGTCTATAACGACATTCAATGTCTAACGTGTAAGCAATGTATCTTACAATTTTCTATTATCGATATATGAGATTACGATGCAGACATATTGCTCATGCTTAAAAAAAAAGTAGGATAGTTGAAATATATAGAAAAGTTGGATACTACATTTATAAAAGAAGCGTTTGACAAAAGAAGAGAAATCGAAGACTTGATATGAGAGAGTTATTAATTTTGAAAATGTCTCCCAATCCACAGTAATATTTGTACCGATATAAAAGGTAATATTGTAGAATATTGAAAGTTGTTTGGTCCTGGTATGTTTTGTACATTATTTAAGATAGCATGTGTGAATTAACTTGTAAATTGTAATGCTGGCTTGTGAATATACATATCGTATATAACTTCTCATATATAGAATCAACATGAATGTAAAAGCTAGATATCGTTCGATCACATCGTGCAACATCAAACATTACAACAACACAGAATTCAACAAAAAAAGAAAGCTCATTTGTCTATAGACATAATATGTACATTATTATGATTACGCAAGAAGACAGGCAATAGTAAAGCTAGGAAATTCGAATTGCTCCGTATAAAGAGGCAATTATATATATTAATATCTTTAAATGCCTTCATGCATGTGTCTTGTAAGTATTTGTTTATGTATTGGTATAAATCTATTATTACTAGGTTAAATAAATTTTTTTGGAAAAGTAGACAATTAAGCTCTATAGACAAGTTAAGACCAATGATATGTCAAAAAGGATTGCTTCAATATATTATAAATTTCACAAGTTTTTATAGCTACAAGAAAATATTAAACTAATAATTGCAAATAATTAAATCGAAAAAATCGAAAGCAATTTGAGTTCACCTAGTTTAAATAGATTTTATACACGCTTGACTTCTGCAACATCATGATCGTTTAATCGAAACGATGCATGACTGGCAAGAAGGAGCAATGACGTATAGATCGTTTTAACGTAATGATAAATATTGATTAAATATTATGCAAAAGCAAGTATAACATTTTCATTTGTACTTTCTATGGATATAATTTTGCTAGATGACTCCTTAAACGCATAACGTACAAACAGCTAGATAAAACGATCTAAAAAGAAGTAGTTCTTTTACAGCCAAAAAAATTGACTGTAAAAGGAAATAACAAGAATACAACCTTTGTGTGCTATTAATAAATTAAGACATGTTACAATTCAAGGGGTACTTCCCCGTAACTAACCTCCTGTAACAGATCCTGAGCAGCAATGGCTTTCAATACATTTTTCTTGCTAGTTTCTTGTATCTCCCCACCAACAAGTAATTCGTCTAAGATAAAGTATGCCTTTTCGAAATTGAAAATTATATCCAACTCGCATACCTAATAATACATTATCATCAATAATAAATTATATAATTATGAGATACAATTACACAAAAAATTACAAAATTTAGTAAAAATACATTTTAAACAGATGACTTCATGTAATACTCACACTGCCAAAATACTTATCCAATAATTCAACATATCTATGTATAATCTCCAGTGTCAGCAATTCATTGTCATTCTGTTCAATTGCGCAACAAAAGTATAAGCTTGCATATCTGTAAGTATAAATTCAAATTTTATGGTTTTATGGCCACAAAGAAAAACTTTCTACGATCACCTTTGTGTACTTTGTGCAAAATGTACAATCATAGATTAGAGCAATTTTGATGAAACCCTAATTAATTTGGCAGAAATAAAATGTCTAATATAACTTCTTGAGTCTAAACAAATCTTTTTCCATATGTTAACAAAATAAACCTACTCATGTTAATTATTTATATCTATATTAATTAATATTTTATGCAAACAAAATTTCTTAAAACAAAATTTCTAATTATATAATTATTTGTCTTTGATCCATTTACTTTAATGCATGAGACCACAAAGATTTAATAATTCTATTCAGGTAAGCAAAGTAGTGCTGGTACTCGATAAATTAGTCATCGATCAAACTAATTAGAGTTTGCTCGGAATCACTCTTATGTTCATTTCTATCAATGCAAATTAATTTTAATCTCAGTTTAACTTACTTTCTATCTTTTTTTTAGTCCTAAGAATTAGAAAAAGATAGAAAGTAAGTTAAACCGAGATTAAAGTTATCTGCATTGATAGAAATAGACATTACAATCATTTGTATCAATATAGATCAACTTGAAACTCGGTTTGACTTTCTGTCTACCTCTAAGTTCTAAGAATTAGAAATAGCCGACAGATAAATTAAATCAAGACTAAAGTTAATCTGCTTGATAGAAATGGACATTGGATGAGTACGTCCTTGATGAATCATGTACCTTTTATAAACAACCTTAACGTCCTTCCATTCTAAGAAACTGGACATTTTTGGTTTTCGTGCGAGTATCGTGGTGATCAGTTCGCGCGTGATCTTCTTTTTCAATTTATCCGGATGCGCGACGTACCACTTCTGCAGACGTAGCTTCCCTTGACGGCTGAATAATAACATAAATTGCATCTGCAAAAAAAAGAAGCGATGATGGTCAAACGATGCTCACGCTCATTCGTGTACGGTTATATTCCTTATTGATTTGGGTTATAGCGTAAAGATTTACCATATTGCTACCGCTATCTCGCGTCTCGCACAATTAATCTCTCACAATTAGCACTACGCGTAATTAGATAACGACCGACCGACACCAGCACAAACTGCGCACGCATAAATCACCGAACCGGATCAGAAATCTGACTATCGTGACTTTCACGAGGGCGCGCGGTTAAAGACGGCATAGAAAAAAAAACATAAGGCCACGCGCACACTTTCCGCAAGACGTAACAGGTTTCGACCAATCGCGTTGTTCGATTCGGTTCAGCATGTCGAATCAAGCAACGCGATTGGTCGGAACCTTAGGTCGAGAACACAGGCTTCTGCGTAATGCGAAAAAAACGTGATAAACCACTAATGTCTATTCTACAGACGCGGTCATGAATGCCTGGACATTTTAAGTTGACGGGTTTTGGAACACATCAGAATCGCGTGCGATTTCTAAGCATTTGTGTATCATTACGGCCGGATTGAGTCTTATTAAAGATCAGGAGCCATTAAATTAAAGAAGAAAAAAGTTTATCACGACTCATGATACACGAATGCTTAATAATCGCACGCGTTTCGGATGTGTTCCAAAACCCGTCAACTTTAAGATGTCCAGGCATTAATGACCGCGTGTGTACAAATTTCTACAAATGCAGATTAACTTTAATCTGAGTTTAACTTACTTTTTATCTTTTTTTTAGTTCTAAGAATTAGGAAAAGATAAAAAGTAAGTTAAACCAAGATAAAATTAATCTGCATCGATACAAGTGGACATGAGTCCTTTATTTTTGCAATACGAATTGAGATTAAGATTGAATTGGAAGTCAATTAGAACAAAGCTAATATAAAGTAATCTTGTAGACATTCTAATTGATTTGTAAAAATCCAATCTAATCCTATCTGCATTTCAATGTATAGGTAGATACAGACTTTACTATTGTAAACGACGTATAATGTTTGGAGCTGTAAAATGATGCGTTTACGCACACACGCTTTGATTTGAATGTAGCGGTAGAGTCGCAGCGGTTTTCTGTTATGATTTCTCAGGTTCGTTGTTGTCCGTTGACACTTCAAACAATTTAGTGCAATCTTGTGTGATTTTTATTAGCGAGCTCAGCAGGATGGTTGAAAGTGAGACGAGAGAAACGTGCTTAAAATTTATGAAGCTTCTGAAATGTAAGTTTCAAACATCAGTGAATCTAAATTTGTTTGTGATTCATGTGTCTTCTTCGCTACCTTCAAATGGAACATATTTCCAACATATTTTGATATAAATTCTTAACACATATGTGTATATGTTTTATACACAATATATTTTGAATATATATAGATTTTATTTTACATAATATATATATATGCTGTACAAAGCTCAAGATGTAATTAATAATTATTATTACATATTAATGATAATTATTGCATATGTAAATTAATGATTAATCATCAGAGATTCAGAGTTGTGTTCTTTTCTTCTTCTTTTAGCGAAAGATGTCCAAGCGTTAGCAGAGTTTGACACATTCTGTACCCTATTACAAGAGGAAGCTGCCACAAAAGGATTAGATGACGATATTCTCAGTCAACTCGTAGATGTTGTTATACATACAGATTTAGGTTAGTATCTTGCTAATAATTTTGAAACACTATACTATACGTACATGTTCATGATGATTTAATTGATCTCCAAATTTCTGTATTAGGTTCCGTCAAACGAGTATCACTGATCAAATGTCTGATTCCAAGATACAAACTGCCTGAAGCGATAGTGAAAAGTATGATCACCTGGTGTCTATCCTCACTGAATAACATACCATTTACCGTTTGCGTAATTGTTATACAATGGATCATAGGTAATTTAATTATGAGATTTGAATGTTAGAATATTCTTATTCCAAGATCTTACATTTATTATAAAAATGTTTTGTTTATATCATTTATTATTAACTATAAATACATATATTTACATGCATGTACAACAGTATATTTTTATTAATGTTTAGGTATATGGGATTTTGAATTAGTAGATAGAAAAATAATCAACATGTATTACGACATCTTCTTTTATACTATGCTCAAAAAACAGAAACTGGTAATGTATACCTCTTTTTTTACATAATTATCTTATATCTAATAAGTATTTAAGAACAGAATGTTAAAAGATTTTTGTGGTTTGTGATTTTCTTAGTATTATTAGGAAATTTTAATATTATTTTGGAAATAATATTAGAAAAAAAATTTGCTTTGATATATTTTAATATATATTTTTATTACTTATTGAAGTATAATGATTAAAATATAAAGTGTCTAAATTAAACTGTAAATCAGTTTAATAGAATAATTTATATCATATAGAGTGAATTTCAGGAACGTTATATAGCACGTCTTATTTATGAGTTGACAAGACCAGAAGATGTTTCTCGCAGAGATGTCTTGAGATTATTAACACTTCTGAAAAATTACTCTAAACCTCCGACACATATTATTGCATTACTTTCGTAAGTATAATTGTATTTCTTTATTGTAAAATAACCATTATTGAGAATAATAATTATTAAATACGTATTTGTAGTTTATTTAAGTCATATAAACCAGAATTGGTGCCTGAAAAAATACAATCAGTAAATATAGAAAGTGTGTGGAAACCTATACCTGAATTCATACGATTAGCTTTAGAAGATGCTAGAGATCGTGCAGAAGTTCAACAATTACGTCAAAACACTCAAGCTTATTTTAATTGGAATGTGATGCAAGTATGAAATATACAAACCATCATAATATATATAATGGTATAAGTTTAAGATTATAAACATCTTATACATATTATTTTATAATTATACATATAGAATACGAAAGTTCGAAAAAGGAAAAAGGCGCTTCTACCATCTGTTGGTTATTTTCACATTGGTTCAAGTATTTTTAGAGATAAATATGCAAAGTCGATTTTTGATATAAGCAGGTGAATAATATGAAATAACATATTCATAATATCATTTATATTAATTTTAATGTTTATATATATATATATATATTATATGTTTGTGTCATAATATATATGTATCAGCATAGAAGAGTTAGGAAAGTATCATCAGGATATTGAATTGCCTTGTAATGCTGTATCACTTTTGGCAAATATGGCTGGTTATCATCTTCTTACATATGCAGATTTCCAGTATCAAAGTAGATTTTCATACAACCTTTATAATACGCTTACAAGAGGTATATGTCTATATTTCATTTTATTGCTACTGTACAGAACATTAAAAAAATATATATTACTAAATCACTATGTTAATGTTTTAGCGTTTATATTGGAAAATGGAAAATTTTCTGAAGAGGAAATGGATAAATTTTTAACTATGACAGTCGAATTTTTTCGATATATGCAAGAAGGGATACTTACAGTTACATTATTTTTTGATAAATATTTATATTATAATTCAGGAGAGCATCTGCTAAAATTACTTAATTTATTACAATGGATGACTTCTGTATCAGTAACTGGTGAGTTATTTTAGAAAATATGTTAAAAAATGTTGAAATGTTAAATTAAAATGTTGTGGTTTATATTTTCAGAATTACGAGAAATCATTCTGATAAATGTACAAAATATATTTTATGAATCAAATTTAAATGTGAAATGTGAAATAATTAGATCTTTGAAAAAACTAATTACAAACTTGGTAAGAATTGTATGTTATTTTTTAAATCTGTATATGTAAAAAACAATATTTACAAGCATATAGAAATTATATATGAATATTAATTTTGACAGAAGTATGCAAAATTAATTTTACTATATGTTTACATTAATAGTTTGACATTTTCTTTGCTTATCTTACCTATCTTTATTATATCTTCACTATTACATAAATGTAATAATATGTTATAGTTTGTAAGACAAGGATTTGAAAAAGAAGGTCAATATGCATCACCTTTTATGCGACAAGGTCCACCAGAAGATTTATCAGAAATTGTACCTGTGCTTGCAATGACATTAGAAAATCTCATTGTTTGTGGATTAAGCATACACAATTATAATATTATATTATTATCAGAAATTTTAGCATTTTATGAAGAGGTATGTATAACAATCAAATTACAAATCATGTTGCAATGTTTAATTGGTTGATTTTTAATTATTTATTTGTTTCAAAGATCTGTACATTAGAAAGTCGTAGTTATGTATCATCTTGGACATTGCCGCCACCAGCAGTCATCTATGGAGCATTTATTACAAAGAGTTGCGCTATTTTATCGAGAGTTTGTAGATTACTACTAAGGTATTAATTTTATTTAATATTTCTTTGAAGTTAATTTCGTTTTATATTATTGATACTTGGATTACAGATATCGTGAAATGAGTTCACATTTATGCCAAATTATGCCAGCAGACATATATCAAGAAAAAATTCGTATTATATGTATTTATGCACATGATATTCATAAAGCATTATGGTATGATGAGGTATGTATGAACAAGAAATAATAAATGCTAAATTCAAATTGATGTAGATATCATGTACAAATAAGCAGCATTAAAGAGTTGTTTATTAACAGCCTTTTAGTGATCGAAAGAATGGTAATCTTCTGAAAAATTTTTCAAAAAAAGTGATTGAAGATTTAGGAGATTGTAATTTAGATACCTTATTGAATATTAGCAATCATTATGCCATATTAGCCTATAGATGCACATTAAATGAAGCAGGCCTAAATATCAATACAAAAGAGGTAGGTGTTAAAATATCTATCATAAATTTTTTATTTCAAATTTAAACAACTTGTAATTTATTGTAAACTAATGTATTAAAGGAAATTTTAAATTGACTTTAATTTAAAAAATAATTTAAAGGTAAAAAAGGAAATTTGACTTATTTAAAAAATTACACATTACTATTTAATTTTTGAAACAAATATTTAAATTAAACTTTTTTAATGCATATATTTGTTTTTAATGTCGTTTCTTTTTTTAGGATGCTAAAACTATGGCTCTTTACTATTATCCTGCAGTAAACGAATTACTTGCTGCATTTCAGGAATGATACTTTAAACCTACATTTAAGGAAAACAGAATACATAGAATATTGATTATATACAAATAAAATAAATATAATTAAAGAAACGAAGAGAGTTTTAATAAATATCACAAAGAAATTTTTGATTTTTGAAATTAAAATTTGAGGAACTTTACTTTTTTTCATTCATGTTTTTTATATATATATATATATATGTATATATAGATAAGGCCACATACGCCGATATGCTATATTTTATTAGATATTAATATAAAAATCAAATGCAAACAAAAGGAAACATTTCTATAGTAATCATAAAAATTAAATATGATAGAATTTATTTTTGTCATTACACTTCGACAATGTTTTATCGTTCAACTTCTTTATTCACTTAAACTTTAACTCCTATAATTAATAACGCAAAGAATAGCATTTATTTCCAATAATGTAAACAAAATGTGCTAGTTTGTGTCACATACTCATTAGTGAACTTAGTCCTACATTTTCTGATTGAATACACTAAGGGCAGTGACTTTAGCTTAAATCGTAAAAAATTTGTTCAGTGTAAAAACAATATATACATCATGAAAATTATGAAACTTTGCTTTAACTAATTTTAACGAATGTATAATGTCATATGGCACGAACAGATTAATCATTTAATAAAATATCGGCCATACCTTATCGTATTTTCTCTTGTACTAATAATTCATAAGATATTTATGATATTCACATTTTTTCTCTATTAATTTTCCCTATTAATTAACGAATTACGCAAGTCTTTAGTAATCTTTCTATATATTTTCACGTACCAATATATTGCTTTTCTTCAACTAATTGCAAGTAAAAGGTTAAACTTTGTATATATATGTGAATAATCGCGAAGTACAAAGACAACGCATTTTATATTTTACCCTCAGTGTAATGTTTTGCACAATATCCGATATACATCTTTGTAATAAAAACCGAGTTCTAAAAATACAATTAATTCGATTTGCAAAGTTATGTGTAAAAATATTTCTTTTCATGAAAGTATTTTATGAATGAATAAAATAAACTTCGTCGTAGGTTGTTCAGGTGATTCTTTAGGATTTTTAGAAAATTAATATTTATGAAAATCACATGAAATGACATGATTCAAATGCGCTTAACATAAGGATACTGTAAGTGACAAATAAATATTCATAATGTGTATGTATTAATGTGTATGTAGATGACTAATAAAAATAAAAAAAAACCAGTAACTATCGCTATAACGGATCCTATCGCATTATTTATGTCTTTGTTGCAGATTCTAGAATATGCAATTCCAGTCAGTATATGTATGTATATGTAAGTCGAAAATAAATATCTCATTGAACACAATACATTCGTTTCATACGTTTAAACTTGCGATTTTAAGAAGTACTTTTCACAAAACACCGACGCAATAAACTTCTATAATTTTTATAAAGAATAGTTTGTTACAGTTCTAAATGAGTGTCACGATTCCAGTTTCATTCTCTTATGTTTACGTAAATAAGATAAACATGGTGTAATAAATCTGAATTCATGAATACTACAAAACCAGACTACATCTTTTTGTGTAATAGAAATATTAAAATCAAATTTAACATTTAACATTTAATTTACATCCACAAAAAACAGCCCGTATTCGCCCAAACAATACAAAATAATCCTTGTCTTTTTTTATGTAAAATTTTGATATTTAATATTCTAAAAATAAAAAAAATACACCAAACCTTATCATAAAACAAAATATCGAAACAGAAGAATTTCATTCATACAAGTTCTTGGTTGATTAGATAAAAATGAATGTGTATTAAGATTTAATTTTCTTATTCATTGTAGTCTTATGCTATCAATATAATTTTTTATATAGATGTACTGTAGTTTAAAGTATTGTAACAAATGTAAGCGTATTTACACATGTGCTTATGATAATATTTAAACGATTCCTACCAATCTCTTGTATAGAAAAAAATGTGGATATAAACATAATAAAATAAAATTTGTATACTTAAAAGATATACTAAGAGATATTAAATGTAGGAATAATAATTAACATATAGGATACATAAGTCTCTTGAATAGTAGAAGTTATTTGAGCGAGAACGAGCTGTTGGCAGTATAGAATTTTACTGATTGGTATGCATTTTGTAGAAAACGAAATCCAAATTATAAAATAAAATGATTTTCTCATCAATGGAATATATTCTATAAAATATTGATTAAGAAATTAAAATATTTTTGGGCATATTCCAATCGCTTGGATAAGCACTATGGAAGTTAATCATTACAATAAGGTCATGTGTTTCATCTTGATAACTTGTCTTAAATTTTGAATATCTATCTTTGGCACAATATGTTAATTAAGCAAAACTAATTATAATTAAACATGAAAATAAATGGAAACATAAATGTGTACAGGCTATAATTCACAAATGCACAAATATGTTCGGGCATGTACATATATGTATATACGTATGTACGTATGAACAATATGCATTTCTTCCTTTTTAACCTGTACTAATCACTTGCCCAAAGAAACAAATATATGAGTTTTGCCTACTGATAAATAAACTCCAAAAAATTAATGAATTTTATAATTAAAAACGTGTTCTACGCATATTTAAACATACATACACATATACATACATGTGTATGTATATATGTACATGTCGATGTCAAAGATACATCCATATGCGAAGTTATATATTTATAAGTATATAAATACAAATATAAATATATATATTCATATTTACATTTGTAATATACGTAGTATATTACATATATATCTATATTTATATTTATAACGTGATATTGCTAACAAAAGTAACTATTTATGATATCATTTTTAGGATGACAATCAGTTCATTTGATGTGTACTTGATAATTATGCCCCCGTGTATAGCCGTACACATAAGTGCATATACTCTATTTGTATCCCTAACACTCACACATTTGTCCATGCACTATATGGAAACGAATTTACGCTTCACTTCACTTTTAGCAATAACACTTTTGTACATAGAGCAGAATGTATCTATTATATCGAAAGAACGAGATATAGACAACAGTTTCACATTTAACAGTAGAGCGATAAAATAAAACAGATCAGTCCCAACTGCCGTCACTTCCTACTTCTTCGAGTGCCTCTTCTGCATCAGAGATCATACTTTCATTCGAGGAACCTGGCTCTTTTAGGAACTCATCCAATTTTCTTTTGTTCAAGCCCAACTTGCGTTTCTTCGTTGACAACGCAAGCTCGTCCTCTGCCGTTCGCATCTTGCGGAACTCGTAGACTAGTGGATAAATATGTTCAATTGCCGCTTGGACTGCAGCAACGTTAGGTGCTGTAACGTAACATAATATACAAAAGTTATGTGACTTTATGAGAACAGAATTAAATTACTGACCAAAAAAAAGAGTATAGAAATACTTTTAAACATTTTCATTGTAAAATTAAGATATTAAATATAAAAATATTGATTAGTGCAAAAGTATGAATTTATTTCGATATAATAAAAAATATAATTTAGTTTCTTGTATACATTTCTGATATAATTTTACATAGTCAGGAATAAAGATTGAAAGTCTCAATAATGAAAATAATACATAGATAAATACGTAAACAAGTATCTGTATAGTAATTGTATAATGTATAGTAACAAAATATATAATTAATACCAACCTGTTACAGTAACACTTCCTGTAGAAAATATTTTCAGAGTAGCTTTTGGTTCTTTTAACTTATATGTAACACCAGGGTGTAATTCTGGTTCATAACTGCATATCACATAAAAATAATATTACATAACCATCGTGCATTTATATTTGTATATAATTATTAACTTATGCATTTTCATAATAATTTGACGTTAAATTTCTTAGATTCTTAACATTGACGGAAAGATACTTAAAATATCGGTAAATTAATTGAATAATTCTTTAAATAAGTTGAAACAATACTTATTATAATATGCTAATATTAGTAACTGTCCATTCTTTTATACTTACTCAGCATTTTCTTTGTGACGTTCTGAAAATGTTGTTATCTTAATAGCAAATGGCATACAACAAGTGCCTAATACATTGACGACCCTATAATTATTAAATCTCACTCTGAATCCAAGTTTTTGAAGAGAACGGGCAAATCTACGCGCTGCGATTTTTGCCTGAACTTCACTGGTTGCGCCAGTGCAAGTTATTTTACCAGATGACCAGATAGATGCTGTAGTATATGGTCTTCTCAATTTCATCGTTATCATCTGAAAATATTACGAATAAAATCTATGTATGTATACACTTTAAATTATGTATATATTTTTTAAATATAACTTTTCATTCTGATATATTGTATCTATAAACAGAATATATTAAATAATATATTAAAAATATACATTTAATAATTACAAAAATCAAAATATTTTATATACTATCAATTGGAAATGTTTATTCCAAATTAAAATTTAAAATACAATAATAAACTAGAATGTGAAAATTTATGGATTTTTAAAAATCATAATTTAAGATTAACGGTTAAACCTTGAACCTTACAAAAATTATTGCTTCAAAAAATTTTTACTTTAACGAATTTTTCTATATTTTATATAGATAAAGATGAGTAAGAAATGCTTTAACTGTAACAATCAGCATCAGTATCAAGAGTATTTTATTACAGTTGCTGTAATCTAATATGTGTGAAGTGCTGTGTCAAAGAAAAAACAATATCAAGAAACAGCTGTAGATTTCTAAGAAGTACAAGTCTCTTCTTCCCCTACATCAATAATCATAATTATTCCAAGAAAGACATTGTGATATAATCCTTTTAATTAGAAATCAATTTTTTTCTGATATAATGTATTGGATAACTCTTTGAATTGCAATTCTTTATCAAATAAAAGATACAGATTCCATTCTCAAAACTACCATTTTACATACACATACAGTATTAAAATTTTTAATTGAAAAATATTTTACTGTGATACAAACAAACTACTTGAAACGTGAATTTTATTCCAAAATAATTGTAACACATAACAATAAATAAATTTTAAAACTAATCTTCCACAATCGAGATTAGAAAAGAGGTTTATAATTTGATAAAAATTATAAATGCTACAAAATTAATGAGAAAACCAAGATCTACAGGGCTACCGCTTTCATCTTGAAAATTTTTATTCATCAAGGACTGTAATGGAAACGCAATGGAAGAAAAAGCATAATCATTTTTTGTTGAGAGTGCAAACATCTAAAAGTTCAGTATCAGCACATACCCCATTTTCTCTTCTGTATTCAACATTAGATCCTTTGAGCGCTATTTCTCGCAGATTCAAATGACATCTTACACTAAAGCTGCAAACTACATTGTTAATAACAATATCAAGCTCTGGAGACTCTTCGTGAGATTGTTCGTGGGTCTCCACATGAGACTCCTCGGTATGATCCACGTAAGATTGAAGTTGACCATCGAACAATCTATTGTCCTTTCCTTCTGTACAGGAGTTTGGATTGTCCAAATTATTAACATCCTTTACATGATTCAGTGATTTATTTGTTAACGGTTTCATGCCATTCTCCTGAATAGCAGTTGCCATAATCTCGTGTACCTGTAACATAAAATAAAACCAATTAAGATTTTGATAAGTATTCTTCATATTTGTTTGAATTTTTTCAAATTTTAATATTTAAAATATATTTTAATGTAATGCCTCAGTTATCACTTCAAACACAAAAAAAGAAAATATTACATTATAATTCATAAAATTGAATATGGTATCAAATGTAATAAATTTCTGTTACTTGTATGTATGAATGTCACAACTGATACATAATTTTACATTTAAAAAAGAATTAAAAATCCAATATATTTGCAATTGACATAAAAAGAATTTTTAAATATCCTGTAATTCCAATCTTAATCTTAGATATATTTCCAAGCAAAATTTAAATTTTTTGTTACTATCATTAAAGTGTCCATTATATTTCTACTTATGAAAAATTAAATAAATAATAAAGTTACTGGTATTGATTTATACTTTCAAAATTTAATTTGTAAAAATATCTTTTTGATACTGCACAGTTCATAAAATATTCAATTACTTCAGTGTTTAAATAATTTGCATGAAAACTACATTTCATCTGCACAAGATATTCTGTAGAGATTATACATAGAGAATGTACATTGTGAGAAAATATATAAATGTAAGAAAGAAGCTTAATTGATTTCAACAACTTTTACAGTAACTATCAGCACATTTATCATAAGATAGATTTCTATTTTATAAATGCACGAAATAGAATTCAAATAATACTAAGAGAGAAAATAATGTAATAATAAAATCTACATACAAAAATTTCCAATGATAATGGCAATGATAATGATCTAACTTATAAAAAAAAAAGCTTTCACCCCACAAGATATACGTGAATTACAATAAATTATATTCTAAGCTAAAACAGACTGTTCAATCAGACTTTAATCGTCGCAGAAATAACATTTATTCATGACCCTCTCAATGCAGAGAAATTAGATCAGCAAGTAACAGAACTGTTATGTGCAAGTTGCAACGTATTTAACACAAAATACACAATTATCCTTTTACAAGACTTTATCAGACATTAGGCAAGTACACAGAGCAGATGTATAAGCTATGAGAGACTAAGAACTAACTTGTATAATTCAAAAGGAATCTTTATATCGAGAACTAGCCGGGATTTCCATCAATGTCCACCAATGATGTGATATGTTATGACATATGTCATAACATACTTGCAAATTATGATTAGCTGACTCCTTAAAAAAAAAATGCGCTTTGTTCTTAAAAGATGTTGATAGTAATAAAACTAGGATCTGTTGATACAAGATCAATCATAAATATCAAATACCGAAGGTTTTGAAAGGAATGTTTGGGCGATGAAGAAAAAGGTTTATGTTACAGATACGCGACACTTGGTAACGTGATACTTGAAGCCAATTCTACAATTTGGAATTGGCCCTTAGACGACTGATGGAACCAAGGACCTTAAGAGTTTAAGAGAGTAGTTTGGAGAGTCGAGATAAGAACTCGAGATCAATAGGACGTGCGAGTTACGACACGTAACAGAAACGAGCGGTGTGAAAGAGCGAAAAACAGAACGGCGGGTTCAAAGCGACAGAATTATCGCGCCGCTCGGCGAGATAGCGGTCGGCAGTCGGAGGTCGCTCTCTCGACAGGTCAACGAGTTGAGTGAGTGAGCGAGCAAGCGAGCGGGCGAGCGGCGCGATAATTCTGT
>VBVR01003797.1:0-16300 GCA_011638315.1 Tetramorium parvispinum
TTAATTAATATTAGTCCATGCACATATTTATTATTATATTAATTAAATGAATATTTTATATTTTAATTAATTTGCATTATTAATGTCTAGATATTAATATCTTTTATTACTGCCTTCACATTTCAAAACTTATCCTTTGTCACAGATGTTATTTCTCAAAATCGCGAGAGAGAAAATAATTAGCCTCTTCAATCAGAAATCATCGACAAGCTCGTGAATAATCATACTTGAAACTCATTGCTTTGACAAAAGATATTGTTATTAATTATTACATTACAGGAGATATTTGACATACAATCTCATTGTTCATGATTCCATCAATACCATCACACGAATGCGTACCAGACGGAAAGCGAAAGAGGGTGAGAGAATGAAAATAAAGCCTGATTTAATTATAGTGCTGATATCCAATTCTATCCAAGTAATATTATAACAATGAAAGATTTCGTAATTTCAACATTTTGTTCAATCATGAAAAATCTTGTAATATTTAATAGAACCGACTTCTTTTAAATGTAGGTACATCTGCTTTTTTCATGTTTCATGAAGATTCTAAAAAGTGTGCACCTTTAAATTTATATCTCTCCTATTTATTTTCGAGTATATATATTCATAGAAAAGATTGAAACAACAGACAGAAACAACATGTTAAAATTAGTACATATTACATTTATTATTTCCAAGCCATTGCTTTCCCGGTCATAAAATCGCGACGCCAATTCGTGTCTGGCAGTGACGAAGATCGGGGTCGTACCATGGTCGTTATTTCAAAGAATTATTATCATTTCTACGACCCGGCTGGTCACACCTCTTACTGTGCGGTATCGGGGACCAACCGCGGGGTACGACAAACGAATTAATGGTTAAAAGGGACCGTTTTTGCTTGTCCAAGGGTGGCCGCTGCTATAAAACGATCTCATGCCTTTCGTTCTAGAGGTAGTCCATTGGCGATTTTCGTAAGGGAAGAAACATGGTCTTTGTGAAGGTAAACTAAAGTTGATAACGTGCCATTCGATATCGTAAGTTGATACGCCGCGGGCCGTAGGCAGTATAGCGGAGAATATTACTGTGGTGCGCGCTTTGGTGGAACGGAAATTCGCGTTGTAACAGGTCGGACGAAGGCATGCACACGTCGCTTATAATTACGTATTCTTGCGAACAAAATTGTGGAAGGTGTTGCATCTTTTGTGAGCGCGTTACGCCGCTGACGTCGGAATAATTGCGCATCCCGGAAAGTATTAGCGTGGAAAGCGTTACAATGCGAGCGAGTTGCCGAGCGCTGAGTAATTTTTAGTTCACACATACACCCGTAATACGCAACCGTTGTGCAACGATTATATAACGATTAAAACGGAAATATGATATTTTGCCGTTACAAATATCATACAGTATTAAAATCTCAATTGCATTATAAATTCAAACTCTTAAATGGTAATTACATTAAAATTTTGCAAGTGATAATTATAACACTGCATTAATTGAAATTGTAGGAAATAATGTTAATGTTAATCGAGCAATTAGTAACTCTAAATAATATAAACAGTTTCTTTCACGTTTTTTAAAAGCATTTTAAAATTATGCTACAAAATACTTTGCAGTAATTAAGGAAACGGGATATTTTTAATTAAAGTTTTCAGTGTCCTTGTCTTTGCATGGCGTGTAACAATTTTTTCTTAACTTTAAATATACCGTCCAATAGAAACTCAGAAAGGTATCGTTATACAATAGTCGCTTTAGTGAGAAAAGGCTGCATAATACTATCCATCTTTATAAAACACCGTAATAAAGTCTTATAACAAAGATTATTGATCTTTCGCTCTAGCTTATGCATGTAATGTTTTTTTCCCTTTTATTTTATGAGTTAAATATTGAAAAAAGTATTAATCGTATCAGGTTAAAAGCGAGAGATACGATCAGTTGAAAACTAATATATTACAATTCAAAGCAATATTATAAATGTAAAAAAAAACTGCCAAAAAAAGATATTCCACTTTAAAAGATTTTAATAAAACTACTTACTTCAAGTGCAGCTAGAAATTTCCTGAACGGCGCATTTTATCGCGAAAGAGTCCAAAGCCCACTCTCCCTCCCCCCTTTGTCTCTCTCTCTTTGATATCCAATTTGCGGGAAGTGGACGGATATTAACCTTTCATGATCCGCCCGGGCAAAGAACTACAACGTATAACGTGAAGAATAACACGAAGGGCTCAGCACTTTTACCTAGCCGCGGGCGAAGACGCGGTCCCGACCTCAAACTCAGAACGATCGATCCAATTTCAAGTTTCGCCGATCTCATCGATCCGTACGGCGGATTGCCGTAGCTTCCATAAAACGAATCGCCGCAGCCCAGGTCGCGCTGAACAAAGTATCACGTAGTCGTGACCGTAAAGTAGCGAACGCGGAGTGTTTCGGAGGTCTTTATGTGGGCGGTAAAAGCGTCTCGGTAAGTCCGTTCTGGCGCACATATTCGGAACGGAAGAATAATGGCGAGACTTTTTTCGGTAATTTTCTACTACACGCCACCACACACCACGGCGCGATGAAAATGAATTTTGCTTCCTGCGCGCCCGGTTCCTTCCTCTCTTTTTCACTCCCTCGCTTTCTCCGTCCCTCTCCCTTTCCTTCTCTCTTTCTCGATTAGATTTAAGAGATTAACTTTTCCAATTATTCGCGGCCACCAATTTACCTTTAACAGCGAACAGTACTTCACGGGCGGCGTTGTCGGCCGCTTACACGACGTTCGAATGTCCCTCCTCGCTTTGCAGGAATTGATTGTCTGCGTCGTCTTCGTCGCTGTCGTTGTTAAGAGCTTCCCCAGGATGTACGAGGAAAATGCGGTGGGTGAGTGTCTCCCGTTTAATTCATGAAATTGGTCACTCGAGGAGGCAATTACGCGCATAGGTGAAAGGTATATCGATCCGCGCGAAATCACCTTAAAACTGCGTCTTGAATTTTGCTTAAATCGATGCAAACTGAGATATTTGCGTCGACTATTTGAAACATTTAAGAATACAATAATTTTATATGAAATCGATAGTGAAAGAAGACGGAGAAAGTAAAGAAAACGACGAGGAACAGATCGAGAATATAGATCGCAACGGACATGGCGGTCATGATCACGCGTACTCGTATCATCATTTTTCTGGACCAGTGCTAGGCCATCACGAGGAAATAGTTTGGAAAGATAAGCATGGGCACCATCATCATGACTACAAAGCTCATCCTAAATACAAACTTTCCTATGGTGTGGATGATCATCATACTAAAGACCATCATGGGCAGAAGGAACACCGTGAGGGTGAGAAGAGTACTCTCAATATTTTCTATCTAAAGTTTTTAAATCTATATTTTTTTATACTATATTACTTTATATTTCATTAATATCGTTATCCCGGTATGCTGTACGAGAGAATAATTTTTTTCTTTTTAGATAATAATTCTTTTATGATTGTTGTCAATAATTACTAATAATGCCTACATAAAACTGTGACATATTTTTTGTTTCTTTAGTTATTTCTGATATTTTTAATATTGATATCAATGACGATTCCTGAATATCTCTGTATTTAAACTTGCCAAAAATGGCTTAATTAAGAATGTCAATTTGAAAATCGAAATTCTTTCTCTTTAGTATCACATATGAATTACTCTTATTGTCAAAGTATCAACATAGTAACCCTAGACGTATCGTACAATACTGATCCAGAGCCAGAGAGGTAGTGAAATGCAATTCGATCTCGTGCTCTTAATTAGAATCTCGAAGTAATTGGATATCTAGCCCTGCTCTTAATTAGAACCTAGGAAAGACCGAGTTCGTTTCTTACCCCGATGTGTTACGGTTCGTTGATACATTCGTTACTTTTCGCAAAAATGCGAAAACTTCTTCGCGCTCGTTCGTATTTGGCGTGCACCTGTTAAATTTAATTGTGACTGATATGAGAGAGGGGCATAGGAGTTTATTACGCATTCGTTGGAAAGCTCTCTCGCAAAGCCGGCGAATGAAATGCACGCAGCTTACGGCGTAGCTACGGCGATACGGCGCATCTACCTAGGAAACGTGTAACTGCGTAAATACGAATTTAATTCGAACGTATAGAGAGTTACACGAGTCTCTATTATATCTTCATTCAGTCGAAATTCTATATTCTTACCTTCGCTCTTGTACATATGTATATAAATAATATTATATTACTTCAATAAATGCCACAGAAAGCATCATAAATCATGCAGAACAAATTTTCATTTTCTTATTATCACAAACAAATTATTTTAATATTTTTAATTAAAAAAATCTTGTTAATTTTTCTATGTGATTTTATATATTTTAAAATATTCAAATATGTCTACAATATTATACTTTTAATTCTCTAAAAGCAAGTAATCAACAAAATGGATGATAGAAGCTACTCTTATTAGACATAATTAATTCCAATCAACTATGTAAATATTAATTATCTTGTTTATGGTGTGAATCCATAGGCAAACACGTAGAAGGCGAATATCACATCCATGAACCTGGTGGCAATGTCAGGAGTGTGAAATATCATGCTAATCCTCACGGCGGGTTTTATGCCGAAGTTCATAACTACGGTGGAAATGATCATTCAGGTGGCACATATGGTGGTCATAAACATCGATAATTGAAAGATATCATAAATATCGGTAAAATGATTAATGAAAAAACTAAGGGTGACTAACGAGGATAGCGTTGTAAGCGAGCCTGCATTCTGTACAAACGCGATCGTAGCCAATATATTGTTAAACGCTTATATTTAAGTTTTGTGAATTATATTTGTTGAAATAATTGTTAAATATTTTACCTCTTTATTATAAATGGAATTGCACGTATCAATAAAAGATGTTATGAATAATAATTTGTATTAATTATTGTATACAAATATTTTTTTTTTAATTCAATTAAAATTCTTCATACTTTTTAATAAACGTTATACAAATTATCCAAACTTTTAATAAAAAGGAAAACAAAGTTTAAATTCGTAAAATTAGAAAAATATGAAACTAATACACAGAATACACAGTATAATAATGTAATTTTTGCATCAAGATCGTATCAATGTCAGAAATGTCAAGTTCCACTTCTTAATTTCCGAAGTGGAATCTCCTTTGAAATTCATTCCTAGTTTTACCGCAATCGCGTGATCTCGTTTCATCAAAACGAGCCAGACTGCTTGCTCGGTTTCTGCTGACTGAATGCAACGAGTTGGCCGATCTCTCTCATCAGCACGCCGCAACATGTTTTTATCCAATCACGTTCCCGCATATCCTCAACCTCTCGAGTCAGCAACGCGCGACGGACCGACCGTAGTGGCGATCCGGGGCCGTCAAGAAGCAAAGGAAACGCAAAATTCACCACGACAGGGGAAAACAATGTGACGTGGCGAGGGCGAAAAGAGCGAAAAGGGCAAAACTTCATGCCCCTTTGTTGAACAGTCATGGTGATCGGGATTGGTCGTTCTATAAGCAGATTGGTCCGACCATTGTGTTACTGACCCGGGTTCTGCCAATTTTGTTGCCAATTTCGTCGCCAATTTCGTTGCCAATCTCGCTGGTTTCTAAACGCGGATAATCGCATTGCGCAAACGCTTCGACAATTTCTATTAAGTTCTCTTAGCGGAGACTACAGCTGTATATAGAGATGGGCCGGCGCTAAGATAGAAACGTTAAATTTCCCGGAGCGAGCAGCCAGGGTTTCACATTTCGCAACATTTCCAGGCTTATAATCCTTGCCCTTAGTTTCAATTAATAACCAGTTGGATTATTATTGCTATCATCAATGTAAATAAAAGACATGTTAACAAGTATAACATTATGAACAGTTAAATCTCTTCTTTTCCTTTCATTCCTTCCAGTTGTAAAAATTTTTTTATAAATGCAAATACTTTGTAACATCATGTTTTCTCAGTCAGAAATAATGATAATTTCACATTCGTCAGACACATGAATGCTGCATATTGCATGCAAGATTATTCTTAAAAAGAATAGAGATTTCAATGTAGATATTATATGTAAGATATTATGTAAAATTACATATGTAATTCGATTGCATGCTGAATCACTACTCGTCACATCCAATTTTATAATACACGCCACGGTATCTTTTGAGCCAGACTCACTCAAGATTGCCGCATCGAAAATCGGGACAATCAGGTGAAGACTTATTAGCATAATTGATGTTCCTCTAGTGCTCGCTGCACCGTTCAAGGATGGTATGATTTTAACTGGAATGTCACGGTTGCTCATCAAGCGCAGCAGTTTGAGTAAGAACCGCGAGGTCTTTACCATGCCTCCGTATTCTCTTTGAACCTTCGCTAGAATGAAGCATGTTAATGACATAGTTCACGCTCCCGTCACATACATCTTTGTCCATATGTTGCCCTTCGGGCGGTTGCTACGTTATGCTTATACATTCTCAACCCTTAAACATGCAAAGCAAGAAGAGAGAATTAATTCATTTTGTATATCAAAGTATACCAAAGTATACGAAAAATAATTTATCCATAAAATTATCAAATTTTTTGAAAATGCATGATTCTGATGGAAATACAATTTTTATTATTTTGTCAAAGTATATAGAATATATTAAGACTGTATTTTGGAGTATTAAACGTGCTATTTCATCCGGTTAAATCCCACAGGGAAGGTAAATGGGCCACCATAAAGAGAACGTGTAGATAAGGGAAAATGACAGTACATTTCAACAGATTGATAAGGTCACGTAGGCAAGATCAGATACGACGTAATCTGTCTTGGAGACGTTAATCTGCGTATGAGACTGATAGTTAGCTTAGATAATCCCGCGCACCCACATGTCGATTATGCTGCTTGTGTGAGGCAACGCGTCGACGGAAGATGCTGTTTGTGATTGCCGAGATTGTCACGCGTGCATAAGCGTAATGTCAAGTTCGCGTGATATCTCAATGAGGAAAATACAAGAGGGTTGTATCTGTTTAATGTAGAACTATCCATGTGTTTCGCGCACGCTATTTCTCGAGTGCACCGTCATTTCTCGCCCTTGACAGCGGATGGATATCTCCCTGTCCGATAACTCACTGTCTCGTACAAAGCCACGCTAATACCAAACATATTGCTTGTGGCCTCTTACTGTTATGCGATCACTAATCTGCTGTAAGATCCTTGTTATATAGTATACGCTGCTAATTGGAACATAAGTTAAGGCTCTTGATCCCTCGCTTCGATCGAAGGAAACAAAGAAGAACTAATTTATATGTTTTTTTTTTAAGTACTTGTGGTGGTGATGGACGAAATAGCTCAATATTAAGTAACTTTTTAAAAAGTGAAAAAATTTAAGAAGTAAGAAAATTATTTTTAAAATAGTAAAAAAAATTAGCTAATAATTTTGAAGTTTTATTGGTTATTCTCACAATATAAAGTGAGCAAAGCGAGAAAACTAATCAGCATCGTGAAAAGGAGGCAACAATACTTCGAGACTTTTGAGTATCGATTTAACACTTTTTAAGAGTGGATAATACAAAAAAAATTGAAAGACTAATACAAAATTAACTTTTTGCTTTTGTCATCTATTTTCAATCCACGATGAGTAATTTGGAACAGTAAACCACGATATTGTTTTGAATCCGAGCAACCAAGTGTGCCTAAATTTGTTGTTTCGTTTTCTCGCTTTATTAAACGTAATTGTCGATAATTGTCATCCTCCGTTTGCTGCCCGATCGATCAAGATCAGCACGAACGTCAGCGGGGTGAGTAACAAATTAGATTAAGTTATGTGCGAAGGGAACGCAAGCCAGATATCATTAATGCGATGCTATGTGCTCCTCCATGTATAATACGAATGCGCGTAGCGGCATCCAGCGCGGGTCGATACGGTTATTACTAAAGCAAATGGACGGATTACGAAGTTGACTGCACGAGACTGTTCTTTTTCAGACTCCAGAGATAGTTATTTCTGAGTCTGAAATCTACTCGGCGCATACGGTCCCATCGGGACTTTCCGCGAGAAAAGCTGCGCTTTAAGTTTTGCAGCTGTTTCTGCAATTAGCTAAATTGCAAATCGTTTTGCAGAAATGTATAAAGTAATTGAAGCATGTATAAAGTAAGCAAATCTGTCGATTTTTATGCAAATTAATGATTGAAACGGTTTCCCCTTACCTCGCACAATTCGAATCGCTGATATTGGAGAGCTCGACTTTATTTCGGTGCATCGGATATATGCGTAAAGCGCGTTTACTTTGCCTTTCCGATGACGCGGACGCAACGGAGTTACGGATGAGAAGGTTAAATCTCTGATATCAAGCATATCACGTGCTTGAATTTCATCATGGTGCACGTTACACGTGTAACGCATTTGTAGCGTAAATAGGTTATTGTTACGCGTGGCGCGAGTGAAATTTTCCGATAATGAAGCTAGTCGTTATGATCTGGAAGGCGACAGTGGCTATTAAACTAATGGCAATCGCTCGTAATGATTTAAATATCGATTACTGCTATTTTTATCGTGGAAAAGTAATTGCTATGCGTTCATTTTTAAAATCGTAATTTATCCAATGATTTATCCAAAAAATGTTATTAATAATTTATTTTCTGATATGAAGATTATTATTAAAGTAAAGCAAAGCAAACTGTTGAGATTTTTTTCTAAATAAAAGTTTACTGTATAAAGGATCAATATTTATTGAAATTATATTAATTAATCATCTAATATCGGAAATATTTCATCTTTATGTGATCTTATTGATTTTTCCATTTTGAAGATTATAGGATAATATTTTTATTAAAACAATAAATAAATTTATTGCAAATTTGTGTCGTTATTTAATTTATCTACTTTCAATATCTTCGAATCTTTTATCCAGTCATATCTTATAAATGTTTATTTCAAAAACTTTAAATCATTTCTGTAATCCCATCTATATAAAACTATATAATCCACCATCATGTAGAAACAAAAATTTAAATTTCTTGAAAAAATAAGGGGACTTATATATATATATATTGAAAAAGTTTTTTCCCGTTTCTAGTGATCCATTATCGTATTCGAATATTGCTTCTGCGCGCTTCGATGCTCCGCTACGATCGTCAATAAAAGCCAACTGTTTCGAGACTTTTGGAAAAAAAAACTTCCGTAACGCAATCGATAGAGCGAAATCGATTGTTGTTTCAACGAGACGGGTATCCACATGCGTAGCATTCGCTATAGCGGCGTTTCATCGCAGGAGTGCCCAATCTTATGCATAGGAAAGCGATTGGTTCACGTCGTGTTTTTGTCATTCGCAGGGACCATTCTATACGTCCGCTAAATAACGGTGGCGAAATTCTCCCAGCAAAAATGAACGCTGCTGCGCGCTATATAAACTTTCGTCAGTACCAACAAAAGTATCATTCGCATTTTAGGAATCAGTGCAAACATGGAAATCATGGTTACAAAGGTTTGTATCTGTTGAAGTTTGATATGTTTATAATTAATTGTTATTACAATCCAAACATAATGTATATATTTCTAGCTTTATTCGTTTTTTTTAATATTACATATTATTTTATAAATAATAAAATAAAATCTTTTACATAAACGCTGCTATCGACCCTAAAAACACAAAGAATTATTATTTTATAAACTATTTTCAATTAAATTTTTCGACTTTCTATATGTCTTTAATAATCATATACATATAATACTGATATTTTATGTATTTTATTTCACTGCAATTTTTGATTGAATTTTAAATAATAAAAAACCAATACGAGCTTTTTTAAATCATATTAACTTGTTTATCACAATTTCCTCGTAATAGTAGTCCCTCGTAAAGTAGAAACCTCTCACTTGCGATCTTGGAAAAAATGCTTTTGAATGTAAAATCCTAAACTTTATTCCGTGCTTTGTACGAAAGTACATGTAAATAGTAACAATTTGTCGACAGCTTGCCCTGTTATTGGCTGTATTGGCCCTTGCAACGGTCCAAAATGGATTGGCAGGACACGCTCACAGTTTCGCGCACTTTCATGGACCAGTCGTAGGACCTGGACACGAAGTGGTTGTTCACGATAAGCACGGCCATCATCATATAGACTACGTCGCCCATCCCAAGTATGAGTTCGCGTATGGAGTCGAGGATCATCATACTGGCGATTACCATGGACAGAAAGAACACCGAGATGGTAAGTCGGATTTTTATTTTATATAAAATTCCAGATGATAAAATATTCGCAAACATTGCATTAAAAACAGAATTATAATTGTAAATCCAGTATTATTTGTAAGCTACAAGTAACTGCAGTTAATTATTTAAATTGTGACGAAATTATTGCGTTTATGTTTACTCTGAATTTGCAATTTCTTCATGCGTATTGTATTTGTTATTTCATTAAAAGTGATGTAAGTGTTATTGTTTAATGTATACACTAACTATTATATTTTAACTCAGTTGCTTTTTAACGATGGATTGAACTTCGTAAATTATTTAGCATCAAGCTTATTAAAATTTATGTAATCATGCAAAGAGTTGTTGAATTTTTTACGATACCCGCGCAACAGCGTGGAAAATGCTGTGGTCTAAATGTTACCGAAAGTTTCTGAAAAAATTTCGATAAAAGTTTGTCTGGCGGATCTTCGCCGGCACGGGGAGATATTTGAAAGCGCAACTCTGAATCGCAATAAGCCGGACGGTAGAGCCGCGCGTTTAAACTTATCGACATAATATTTTTTTCCTCGCTACTCGCGTATTTTTTTTTTATTTTTGCATAGCCATCGGCGGTTAAAGATTATAAATGACGGGGTCAAATTATGCGGCGGTACGCTTCGGTGTGTTTCATTTTAATTAAACATTGCGACGGTAGTTATATTAGCGTAACATAATATGCGGTACGTATACTACAGTAATATTGATGACACAACCATGTGTTTAATTTTCTACAATTAATGCACGTTTACGAGCGGTCATTGTAATATCCATCGCATATTGGTGCAAGAGTAGTTTTTCATTTACAGATAAAAAGGTCGTCGGTGAGTATACTATCAAGGAACCCGGCGGTAACACCAGGACTGTAACCTACCACGCTGATCCACATGGTGGATTTTTTGCTCATGTCCACAACTCCGGTGGTAATAACCATCACGGTGGTACGTATGGCGGTTACGGACATCACTGAAGGCATCAAGAAACCTAAGTGTGATATACGACGGTAAAACGCTTAACCCAGGTCACTACTCGCCTTATGTCATAATTGTTAAATAAATATTTGCTATTCTCGAATTTACGGCGCATTCTGCTTTCATTTTCATCGCCTACCTTGACATAAAAAAATTGCAGAAAGCACGAGGTACATGGAGAACTATTTCTCGCGCGAAATTCTTTAATTATTAATGTTACATAACTGCAATTAAAACTTCCTTTAATTTTTTTATTCTGCAACTCCAATTAGAGACAGGTCTGTTACGTTTTTAATTCTTGAAATATTAAATAAATTTAATGAAGTCTTTTTTTCAAGAAAAAAAATGTATATTTATTCTCCTGTTGCATAAACTTGGAGAAATAGACATGCCGCTCCTATATCAAAATATGTAGCGTGTAAAATTTCAAGTAGAATTCTCTGCTGAAATAATACGAATTATACATTGTCTAAGATAGACTTTATTATGTATATATCAAATTTTAGATTTTCATCGCCATTGCGGTTTCACTTATGTAACCGAAAGCGTTATTACTTACGGAATAGCAACGGTGATTCAGAAGTGTAAGCAGAACAAATAAATGGACAGATTGCGTGTATATAGGTCTAGCTCAATGAGCGAGTGAGGTGTTCTAAGCTTCGGCGAACATATTGGGTCACGTATTGGGACCAGCGCGATCGCTATCACGCGAATAGACTAGCAGAAATTGAATTGCACTTGCGAAGGCTATACGTGCTATTGAATAGTGTGTATCTCACTATTATCGCATTAGAAGGTATAGCTAAAGGTACGAGTTTAAGTAATTCAAAGGCTCCGTAATTTGGCCGTGATTTCACGTCTCAGGAGACATCTCATTGTTTGCATTAAATTAGCAAGCGTTTAAGGGGAGAACTCTGTGAATGAAAATAATTTAAATTACATTTTAATCCATAGGTATGATAAATCTTGGATACAAGATCATTCGCGAATTTCTCGGTTAGCAAATTCCTTTGTGAACATTCTGTAATTATCTTTAACATTTTGCTTAGCTGGTTAATGGATTTAGCTGATAGGACCGGCGCATTAATATTTACGCTAAGGGAAAAGCTAATTATCAGCGTGATGTTTTAAAAATAGTTTGAAAATCGGTCTTAAGGTATAATGAGTGCCTAAGTGATTAATGGAATAAATATTTATGCACGGTGTGGGCACGTCTGAGATGCAATTTCAGTCATTGAAGCTACGCTTAAAAGGATGAAATTAAGATGTTGCCCTTTGAGTCAGAAGAGATACTGCGCCGAGAAAGAGAGCGCCGTTTTCTCGAAGAACGAGCGAAGCTTAAATGTCGAGAAAGAGCTCGCTCGGGGTAGCGTAGCTGTTTCGCGTCAGGCAACATATTAATTTTTCAGGGCGCATCAAAGATGCGAGTGAAAATTAACCTGGTGCATGCACCATCGACTTTCAAAGGCAGATATTTCGTATCGAGCGCTTAAAATGCGTGAGATGATTCTGAACGCGGGGTTGCATCAATGCCTGTTTACAAATTCTTTTGAAAACGCGGTTAGACTGATTATTTTACGCGAGGCAAACCTCGAAAGAATAAATCACGGGGCGCGAATGCACGGCGTGCTCGGGCCCCGTATATTACGCGAATAATCACGATTGATCATCGCGGGGCGGAAGAAAACTGCGGGAGATGATATATGAACGGCGAAACGTACAGCGCGCACGTGGTTTCAATGATTCCATTTACGTGAACGATAATACGACCCAGTCTCTCCCCGGTATCGAGGCTCCCTTGCTTTTCCTTCTCTCGTTCTCTTTTATTTCTTACTTCCTTCTCTTGTCTTTCCTTTTTTTTTTCTTACACAATTCACTGCTATGCGCTTAGGCCCGCGGTTACGAAAGAACTGCGTGCTTTCTGGTTCGCTCTTGCTCGCGGAAGTGACAAATGAAATTTTGTACGTCTCCACTTTCCCCACAAAACAAAAATAGACAATCCCGAAATTACTTTTCCAGCTCTGCGAGAAGAATAATTTTATCAGCGTGTGTTATTCCGGTCACCACCTGCCGTTCTTTCTTCCCTTTCGATTTGCTCGAACGCCTTAACTCTGTCTTGCAAATATACTAGGCAATCTACAGGGCTGGATCGCATTGTCTAAATAGAATTTTACAAATTCGAAAGGAACGAAAATCATTTAAGACGAAGAAACGTTTAAATCTGATGATTTCAGAAAGATAGCACATAACATCTTTTGTAATTATATGTTGTTTTTGGCAGTCTATGTTATCCATCTTTCCTATTTATTTGCAACAACACTTACTACAAAATGAAAAATAATAGACCGCATAAGCTGCAAAAAGATCTTTGAAGAAGATAAATAATCGGAATTAAAACGCGAAGAAAAGAAATAATTTATATTTCTCCGCGCGCAAGAAATTTCCTTAAGATAGCGATCTAACATTTCTAATAACCATTTCTCATTAAATGTTTTATTTAAAATATTGTTGTAAACATAATATTGAAGCAATTAAATTAATTTACTTTTAATATAATATACTGAAACTCAACTTGTCTTGAAAATCAAAGACAAAGACGTAAAGCTTAATAAGCAATGCAAAATAAGCAATAAAAATAAAAACGTTAATTATCACTAATTAGTTAAAATTATTGAATTGCATATAAAATATTGAATTTTAGAGAGCTTAATGCGTTTATAAAAATGACTTTTGTTTATAAAATCTTTAATTCGGCCCTGAGCACAGGACCCTAGCACTCCGTGAAGCGTAGCCACAGTCAGTCGTCGTCACGTAAGGGGGCTGGAGGCGGGTTGTCGGAAACAGCCGGTGGCAATAATGCGAGATGGACGTGATAGGGTGCGATCGATTTTCTCGATCTCGGAGAAACGGACTCCTTATTATTCCGACTGAGGCCGAGGCACTCCCAAGGAAGCGTTGTTATTCGATTCTGACCGACGTCGCTCATTCTCTCGAATCCGCAGCCACCGCAACCCACCTTCCCCCCTTTCGCATCTTATTTCCTTAGCCTACTTCGTGCCAGTAAAAATCCAATTCATCCCGGGACGCTGGACAGGAATAAGAGTATTCCGAGAACGTCGTCGTCGTCGTTGTCATCACATTCGTACGGCATAACAAACCGCCGTGCGTCGAATTGAGTTACCCTCCTCCCTCGAAGAAATTCAGCAATCGAAAATCGTTGACGTCAATAGGTATCCGGCGAGTTCACCACACGGCTATAAATCTATACAGGGTGTACGGTAAATCGTGGTACAATCGACGAGGAAGCGCTTTCTCGTGAAAGCAACTTAAAATCACAAGATAAATTTTCTTTATTGACTAGAGTAGAGAAAATTTGTAGAAAATATTTTGGAGAAAAATGTTAATCGTGAATGTAAAAATTATGGCGACTATTTAAATATTTTTGTTTGCAAACTTTATTTTAATTAAATAGTAATAGAAAGAAAGAATAGTTGATTGTGTATTTTTAAAATTTCAAAATTTGCAAAGTTATAATGAATCGTATATTCGTTTGTACTTGATCTTCTTTAACAAGTTCCAAACTGTCTGGGTCTAAACTTACTATTGATGCAGGAGAAAGCTGTTATCGCGTTTCAAAATCATCGTCATTCAGAAACGATCCCCTAGGTCTGCCGCTCAGGGGGTTTCACGATTCGCCGGCTTAAAGTGCCCTCACAAAAAGACCATTATAAATTCCATTAATACTTGCCGGGCATTCAGGCCAAGCCCGGAGTTTAATTATCTCGTGGGCAGTCTCCTCCGCACAGGGCTAAGTAAAGGGGGCCAGTATGCTGAATTAAGTAAGACTCGATAAAACGATCGTCAAGAATTAACAGGTCAGCTCGCGTTCCCTCGGTAGAGGTTACTTTTCAATTTACGACATATATTACCGCAGCTTTTTCGACACCGCCATACGTTAACTTAACTGTGGGTTATAAATCAGACACAATTCTTTAGCTTTTACGGCGAAGATTTACGATCATCAGCATTTAATCTTGGTAGTGTTAGAATCGACGCTTAATGCTGCTAATCAATTTAATTAATAATTGACTCTCAATTAATATTTCACATTTACATTTACATTTACAATCTAATCAAATTTTAAGTTTTTCGCGGTATTTAATATTTATCAGTATTAGGCGATTTTTGGCGACCCTTTGGTTCATATACCAAAGTATACCGAACTATACCAGAATGTTTTCGCGTATTTGGTAGTTTGTGGTAGAGGCGTGATTTACCGTTTTGGTATACCTTCGGTTGATACCACGCTATACCAAGCTTGGAAGTAGGGTTGATTGTGCAAGTCTCTGGTAGTAAATATGCGCCAAATATAAAATAATACCCAGTGAGAAATAAACTATTAAAGTAATATCGATTTGACGTAGTTTAGTCAAAACAACATCGATGGTTTATCTTTCATTGAGTAGGCAACGTGTTTTGTATATTAATTGCTTTTACATTTAGAGGTTAAAGTATTATTAAATATTTGTTATTTATAAATTGCAGACGTATCGTTTTTCGTATCATTATGGATAAATGTGGTTATTTATTATTATGTACTGATGAACATGGCCAGCCAGTTACAACTGAAAGTGGACAGTTATTATATTACAACAAAAACAGTAAATAAAAATCTTATATGTATATACATTTAATCTTAAAAGACAATGGCTCTGTTCAGCAGAAATGCTGAATTTGCAACTGTTGTAAAATTTGTGAATCTAATTGGAATATGCTTTTAGATTTAATCAAGATTAAAAGCATATGCCAATTAAATTCACGATTATTACAACAGTTGCAATTGCAACATTTCTGCTGAACGCAGCCAATGACATACTATATATTTTTGAATAATCAAGTCCTGATCTTTTACAAAAATCTAGCGAAGTATCTAACAAATCGCATAATTTTGAGCAAATTTACTATGAATATGCAATAAAGATAAACGTATGTACCATGCAATATTTGTTTAAGTTCAGTTTTTTTAATTAAATGTAATATTTATTACAGCAGGTGCTTTAACAATATTGGATAATGATGAATCATTATCCAATAAACCATTGGATAAACCATTGGATAAATGCACATCACATGAAATTTTTACGCAAAATATAAGTA
>VBVR01003798.1:0-16299 GCA_011638315.1 Tetramorium parvispinum
AATAAATTAAAAAATTGTGATAGTCATTCATTGGTATGAAAAACAATTCGGTCATTCACTGGTCCGTTTACCCCTACGTTATTATTAGAATGTTACATTTTGTTTAATAAAATTTAACATGTCTGCCAATCGTCTAAAACCAATTTCTTATACCTTTTCATTTTTCATTAATTTAGATACAATTCACAGTAAATAATAGATAGATTATTCCAATTTAAATTTTTCCAAGTATTCCAATTTAAATTCTTCGTTTCGTATTTATGATTTCATATAGCTTTGTTTATATCAGTATAACGGGCAAATAGTACAAACGAAGGTCGAAGCAAACACTCGTAGACTATATGTAGGATTTGCTGATTTCCCTGACAGTCGTTTGGAGAGTTATCAACGAACAAGTTACGTCTTGTTTGTGTGTATCCACAAGTGGTTCCAGTGAATATCTGTAACTTATTAGTTTTGTCATCAGGTTAATAATTGAAGTATTTAATATAATTACATTAAAGATATAATATTTTAATATATATATTTAATATTAATTCTTATTATATAAGTTATGTATATATAAACATAAATATATTAAATATGAATATAATAAAATATTAATTGTTATAGTGTAAATTAAAAATATTATAATTTTAGCATTAATTATTATTAATTACTAATTGATGATAAATTAGATTACATATATTTTGGATGTTAAAGCATGTCGGGAAAGATTCCTTTCTCGGAATATCGTAGAGGATCAGTAAAGTGTCGCATGTTCACGGATAAGGAAAATGTGGCCATACAAAATGGCAAACATTCCGAAGGCAAGAACGATGTCGGAAAGAAGAAAGGCCTATCGTCGAACGCAGAAAATCGCATCGTTTGTACGACATCGGTGCAAAGCTCTTCCGTCAGTAAGACAAAATTTCCGATTTACTTTGATGGCGATGATGAGATTGAGCGATCGCGCCCGCGCATGCGAAAAGACGTGTGTAGAAAAGATATTAGAGGAAGGCGAGATAGCAAAGAACTTGGAAAGATAATGTTGTTTTCGAAGAAAGTAGCAGAACCCAATAGTTCTGATTTACGTCCTTCTCATATTTCACGCAGGTGAGGAGAATATTTTACGAAAAATTTTCTTTTAAAATTGCATAGAACATAGAAACTACATAGAACAAAGAACTCAACTTTAGAATTGCGGTAATGTAAAAGAAAAAATATTTTTTTTTTTATAGAACACGTTCTTCGAGTAATTGTCAATACAAAGTTTCTTCGGCTAAAACGTCCGAGATAACTGGCAACTTATTTCCTAATCGGAGGTAAGTACATACAAGTAATAAACAAAGTTTTATCAAATTTCTCTGTATACAGAGCGTATGATATAATTTATTTGTATATAGTTACTTAATTTAAAAGAACAACAGAAAAATATAGCGTGAATACAGTTAAGATATTATTTTCAAAAGTGTAATTTGCAATTAAAGAGGGTGTTCGGGTTTTACTCTGATGTCCCTAATAGCACATATTAATTTTTTTATACGTTTCCTAAAACGCATAAATAAAACGTTTCCTAATCTAGAAATATTAGATACGTTTAGGAGACATTTATAAAACATATATATTAACCGTCACGTGCTGATTCCATTTATATGCTATATTTGCTGTGGCATTAATACATTATATTTCTAGATCTTCTTCTGAAAGTAGAAAGATTCCGTCGCAATACACACACTGCATCGCACAATCATCCGCTAGTCAAAAAATCAAACTTACAGACGACGTTAAAAAACGCACGCTTTCGAGCATAGAAATGTGGAAGAATAAAACGAGGAAGTCACATAGTTAGTATTTTAATAGAGTATAATACTCAAGTTTTATGGTCTGAAATTAAAAAAAAATTATATTTGTGATTTTTTTCAGCTGGTACTGTGCCCAAAAACATTGGGTCCAATCTGTTAAATGTTGATAAAACGAAGGCCAAAACTAAATTGAAGAAGAACTTTGTTATGGGATCCATGCATTTCCAATCCGAGGCGAATTCGAAAAATAGCGCTGCTATTAATCCGAATAAAAATATTGAAGAGCCAATACAAAAAGTTAATTCCTTAACGAATATACTTAATACCTTAGAGTTGGAGAATATAAGATTTTTTTCAAACGAAATCGCAGGGGTTTTGGAAGAAGATAAGTCTCATTTGGAAGTACCAGCTAATACTAGCACAAAGTAAGCTATGAAGGAATCGGTATTCAATTATTTTCAATTAAAAGTAACATTAAAATTGTTTATATGATAAATTATAATAAAACAAATGTGGAACACGCTTTCCCGAGCTTTGAATTGTTGCAAACATTTTTTTAGAAATTTTATTTTTGAGAATATTTAAAATAATAATCTAAGCATTCCAATCATGTTTAATTCTAGTATCAGCACACCTTTAGATGGTCCTTCCACTCTGCCATTGACTCCAACGAAGGTAAAGAAATATGATTTGTATAAACAGCACAAAAATATACATATTGATGTTGTTATTAGATTAACATGTTATTTTTGCTTATTGTACAAATTGATTTGCGAATCAGACGTACTTTTAGAATAGGCTTACAATCACCCAGGCACATTGTTATAGTTTCAGTATTAAAGTAATATAAATAAAAATTATCTTGTGTATCTTTTATCTATTGTGACATTTAAAGATGATTTTTGCTCTTGTCATAAAGGTGCGTTATGAAAAACACATAATAAAACTATCAACCGTGCAAGAGAGCGATGTCGAGATTATTCGTAGCGAAATAAAATACATGATAGATTATTTGGAGGACGTATCAGACACGGAACGCATGAAGGAGGATAATACACCGAGACTTTCCTCTCGCTTTCTGCGTGAGAATGTAAACGCAGAACAAAGAAGACTCATTGTGGGATATCTTATTCGTATTGGCGTAAGTGTAACATGACATAGTTATGTTTCTATTAATATAGCGATGAAAACTCATTGAAAGCGATATAAATTTCTATCTTGTACGCATAAACATACAAAGATGATCTTTATATTTATTAATGACGAAAGTGTAAAATATTTTTAATGAGTTTAATTAGAACGAAGAAAGATATTTATCGAAATTACATCAATCACGATTTACGATGATTTTATAACTACGATCCTTAGGTACACTGCAATTATCCGTGCAATATAATTTATCAGACTATCAAGTTGTTTAATGTAGCTATTGATCGAATTTTGGTGGAGACGAATGATATACAATTAATAGCTCTGGCGTGTCTTTGGATAACTCTCAAGCGGGAAATACCTGGTCATAAAATACCATCGGTAATAAAACTCTGTTCGGCGGATAGATTGAAAAAGAAAGTTAAACGACCAAAATAATTGTTTTAATATAAATTCATTAAATATTTATCGGAAACGAATAATCTCCTTATAGGCGACTGTAATATTGAAATTAGCGAAGGATTTATACACTAATCAGGAGAAATACTTGTTAATGTATGAGAAGAAGATTCTTTCTGCCATTAAATTTCACACACGATTTGCCGATCCGTTCTCATTACTTTCGTATTACATATTGACTGTTAATCGAGACAGCATGTGTAATATTATTAAACCAAACGATATCGCATACGTATACAATTGCAGTAGTTACATGGTAATTATAAACATAAATATACAGTGATTCAACTTTTAGTATGTAAACTGTGCACAAAGACAAATAAGGATCTTTTTTGTAGATTGATTTATCCATGCTAGATGAAAGCTTGTGCGATATCCCGGCATATGTGATTGCAATAGCTGCGGTAGACTTATCGCTTCGTTTTATATATTCCAATGAGCCTAACGGAATTCAAACATGCAGTCAAGTTTGGAGAAATAAACAGTCGTTAACAGAGTAAGAAAAAAAATTGGCGAATGATCCATTTTTCATCTTGAATTGATATTATATTTTTTTGAAACTACAGATATATTAGTTTTGTATCTTGAAAAACATATTTGTGGAATGTTCTATGAGAAGAAATTAATTTAAGATTTCGTAAGACGTATTAATTCAATTTATTTATTTGTAGATGGGAAGAAAGAGTAATGAATTCGACGAAAAGGCTTATGATACAACATGCGCTGGAAAACGAAAAATTCGGCTCGAATGTTGTATATAAGAAATACATGCGCAGCAAACACGGCAGAATTACCACTTTTCTTCAACATAAATTGAAAACATTGGTGATTTTATAATCAGTTTTATGATCTAGAAAAGATTTTCGATTTAATTATTATATCAACCAAAGAAGATACATGAAGTTAACATTAGATATGTAGATATTATTTATTTTCTTACCAATTATATTGCAAGTATATTTAAATCGTGCTGGTCGCGTTTATATTTTATAGTTTACGACAAATTCTGTTTTTTTATACTGAAATATTTTTCTTATATTGGTCTCTTTTTTTCTCTATTTAGTTATGAAAAATATTTATCTTTAAAAATTTTTATCGAGTTAATGTGAAGAAAGAATAATGTGTATACTCGAAAAGAAATAAATTTTTATTATCAAAGGTTTAAAGAAGCACGTGTTTGATTCAAGTTCACATTCGGCTCCTTAAAAGATTGGTGGTCGCGAGATTGAAATAATCTCTATTGCGGTAATATACTATTTGTCAGTGGGTAAATATAAGCGAGGTTATCGACAGTATTTTATCTAACAGTTCTCTCGGGTTATTGATATATAACTTAATGGCGATAATTTTAGCAATAGCAACAAACTAGCAATATCACATGTATTATGATCAAGTAGTATTTAATTCTTGATTCGTCAAGTTCAATGATTGCTATAATCTTGTTGAATATCTGCCCAAGCGTTCCACTTGTCCCATGTGCTGTCGATGGACATCAGTTCCTTCACATCATCCTAAAGACAGTACCATATAATATTTATTTTTCAGATAAATACTTATTTGTATGCGATCGTGAATATGAAGAGCAACAAAAAATATAGAAAAGTTTTAATCATTTTTTTATGCCGCTATAGTAGGAATACAAATTCGACTAATCTATTAATTATTTTGATCAAATAGAAAGTAAACTTACCTTAAATAATACGTTGGGCTTGTCGCCCCAGGCCCCGAAGAGACGTAACAGATCAGGACTTTTGGAGTATAAGGTGCTCGCAGCCAAAATGCCATGTTTCAATTCTTCGAGGGCGTTCGGACTCTTCGCGGCTGAGCTAACAATTATTCTTGGTGGCTCCAAACCTAAGTTACAACGTTCCCATTCGTTGATGGGCGCCTGACCGCCATTCGGGCAGAGCAAGACATAATCTTCGCGTTTGCCAGCGCCGTCTTTCTCGTTTTCTGTAATTACAATGCAATACAGTAACATCCATGAAGCGACATAAATATTATTACATGTATAATTTATTTAATAATATTATATTTACCGAGCTGCTGCAAAGCTGTCAAAGGTAGGAACGCAACGTTACCCTTGCCATCTTTCAAACATCTGAAAGAAGATGCATAAATTAAACTTTCTTTGAAAATAATAAATTGCTGTAAGCAAATTTTATTTTTATTATTAAATCGGGAAGACTCTATGTAATTGATTCTGTTTTTTATTAAAATGAGAAATTTCTATTTTATTTATTTATTCACATTAGACAATGATGTGTGTACACAAAAATGGCTATAATATTACCTGAGTGCTCCTTTTCCGCCGTTGTAATATTCGGCGTCCGTAGGTTTACATTTTGTTGCTTCTTTCGCTTGATCGTCATCGATCTTAATATTACCGACACACAGTTCACAGGACTTCGAGTTGAGAGGTGCACCAGGCGCACAAGACTTGGAAAAGAAGGTGTCCATCTCGCTAGGTTCGTTAATAAGTCCATTAAGCTTGAGTGTGCGAATTGGTGCGTAGTAACCAGCGAAATCACCCACGTATCCGCTGTGACAAGACGGGTTGCCTCTGAGATCGGCTATGAACGAAAATATTGACAATTATACATAACGGAAATTTGCACAAGTTTTTTCAGATTTACATAAAGCTATTTTCTCTGAAAACTTTCTTTAATTTAAGTCTATATTTTGTCTCAAAATCAATGTCTTTATTAAATTGATATTTATACGTTAACGTAAAATCAATCCCTATTTTTAGTTATCTCATATATTTTATCTGATATAATTTTACAGAACATGTAGGTTGTAGATTTTTTATCATTCTTTTTAGCTACATACCCAATCCATTTATGGAAGAGCCGCTCTTAATAACAGCGACTGCAGGTCGCTCGCTGATTTTCGTTGATCCTTCACCGTAAGTCTCGGCGACGATCGGTTTAGCGTTGTAATCGTTAATCGCAGATTTTACTGATCCACCATCGATCACTGTGATGTCCGCTCCGTTGTCCCTGACTGCCTTCAAGCAAGCAGCCTCATCTTTCTCTAGTATGCAATCCAATCTGGGTCTGGCGTCTCTATATAGATTAACGTGTAATATCAAGTTTCATTTATTATTAAAGATTAGATTTATTAATAATAGCGCTTGCACTTTTATGAACTAAACAATTTAATTTTCATCAAGGCAAATCGATTTCTCATTTACTTACGTTCTCGATACTTAATTAATAGAATTTACTAAGTATCGACTTCGATTAATAAGAATGATTAAGAAATATAATTTGTTTCAAAACGAGGCATCGAATTAATTAGTTTAGAATTGAGATTTATATATTTCGCACGTGATTATACCTGGAGAACGCGGCTTTAGCGAGGCTGTGGCATTTGTTCAGCGCATGTTCATCGCAAACGCACCAGCGAGCGTCTCTCTCCGGCGCTCCGGAATTCCTCTCGATCACATCCATGTATTTCGCGCTTTTCAAGTGCTCTTCCGGCGATACTGGCGATGCAGCGACAGCCAAAGTTTTTTCGTTGAGTAGCAGAAGATCCTCCCACCAAGCTGCCTTCTCATTTCCGCCAAGCTGACCTAGCTGCGTCAATTCCTGAAAAGCGTTCCAAAGTTAGATCGCAATCTTCCCAATGCAATTAATATATTATAAAGAAAATTTTATTTTTCTATACCTTCTTTTTAACTATACTTTCCTTTATAATTATTTCTTTAACAATTCGTTATGATTATTATGATTAATCTTCATAGAAATATTCAATAAATTTACCTAATTTCTGTCAATTTGTAACAAAACTAATTACCATCTTCTAAAAGTTAAAATTAATAATAGTAACCTTATTACAAATTATAATGTATCTAGAGAAATTTCTGTTACGGCATCATGTAATATAGAAATGCTTTTGCTTGCAGACAATGCCTTATTCTTATTCCGTATAACATTCAATTAGTCATTAAAAATGTATACATGTATAAATAGATTCTTAGAAAACAAATCACGCACTCTTTGGATAGCTTCCGCATTGTTGGTGTCAGCCCCGTTGGTCATATATCCCTGCCACGGTCGGGCGGCCCACGTGCACGGTTTCGTGTCTGCGTCGATAGGCACTTTGCTGCCATCCGGGCAGAAATACCGGAAGTTAGCTGGATTTTCGGACGTTGGCACTGCCGGAGTAACTCCAACGGGCAGACCGAAGAAACGCTTCACGTAGATGACTTTCGTCCAGGCGACTTCGCCACCGTTGTGAGCCAAACAACGTAGAGCTCCCTCGTATCCGGAATATATGTCTGGATAATCGCACACGTTTGGTTTCTCGCAAAGAGCACACATATTGCTGTAAGTCTCCTCTGGAAAAAAAAAACAAAAATAAATTGTATCTGACCAGAAAATTAATCATCGTCTTTCTTAATTAACATCTATAAACAATTTTCTTTAAATAGAATTTATTCACAAATTCTAAATCATATTAAAGTATATCAAATTTTATGAAAGTAGAAATAGATGTTGATTAAAAATCGACGTGTTACGACGTATGCTGTCAAGACACATACTTTAATTATTTCGCCATTTGTGAAAGAGAAAAGTCAACTACAACCAGAAGAAATGTAAATCCGTTTATGTAACGCAATTATACTTTCTATCTAACGTAACTCCTCCATTTGCATCGCAGTTTGTTGTGCTCATTTCAATTTGTACAATTGTAATTTAACTTTATATAAATATAAAGCAGAAAATTACTTCTTGTCTTGAAAGAAGCGAAATGATTTAAGTACGTGCTATTTCGCAGTTGATGATATTGTTTGCTGGCGGATCATCTACATGACATATAATCGCCGCAAATTTCGAAGATTACCGCCACTTACTAAGCCTCTGATTGATGGCAGGATCGGGTGACCATTTGCCCACCAGGCAGCCTTTGTCGAAGAGTGTGCTTAGAGCGCGAAGTTCATTCTCGCGAGCGGAATATTCCGGATTGTTGATGTCAGTTAGCACGCCCATCGCGGTGAGCTTCGTGATGGGAATTTTGTAGCCGACATTACGGCCCACGCCAGTGTGGCAGGACTTAAGACCCTTCAAACCTTGGACATTGTTAATGTCCAGATCCTTGTGGATCACAGCTACCGCCTCGTAACGATATATCGCATCAGGTTCCTCTTTTGTCCTCACCTAAACAAAAATATATACATATTATATAACAATTTATATAATAAATCTTATTTTGAACTAAACATATCTTTTCAAGAGATGATAAAATATATGTAAAAGATCGTAAACAAGCGAATTATATTTTAGAAGCAAGTTTTTCAATTAATTAAAAATTCAATAATTTAAAAAAAATGTATTCTTATAATTTTTTAAAATTATGTATTTATCTTTTCTAATTGTGTACTATAATTCCTTTTTATTTTATAAATACGTTTTTATGTGTCTATTAGAAGAAAGAATCGAATTAAATATTTTTTAAGTTTTCTGTGCATTCACAAGTTCTGTCATTTCCTTACATTTTCTTTTTCAAGTTCGTTTTAAATTTGTTTTTTTTTTTGACTATATCAAATTCACGATTAAAGATTCATTTCTTAGATTAAATTTCCAAGTATTGTTTACCTGTTCGACAATGTTGTATCCAGCTGTTTCAGCCAATTTATTCTTTGCCGCAAGGTACATATCTTCAGGGTCTACAGCAACGATGTCTGCTTCCTTCCTGCCGACTCTCTCGATGCAGTTATATCGGTCACGTCCAGAAATACAGGATATCGGAAAACCTTTGCTCGCCGAATCTTCCATCATCTCTTTACATTCCTTCGCGTATTTCTCTGGGATGCACATCGTGACTAAACAAAACATGTCTCATGAAGAGTTAGATTGAATATATCCTTTTTTATTTTATTAAATGCAGTTTTGAATGCCTCTATACTTGAAACCTCAAGATTAAACTCAAACACTTAAACTTTACGAGATTATGAGAGTTAATAAATATATAATAGTTCTTTTAAATCTGTTAATTATAGTCTAAAGCAATTAAAATAAATAAGCGATGAAAGCAATTTTACTCGTTTTATTACAATTAAATGTGGAACTACAGGAAGATCAGTTTAATCTTCAAATTTACAAAATGTAACTAGAGGAGACGGGCGGTTTTGAAATTCTTACTTACCATCAAATAATCGACTGTAATATTTTCGACATATTTTTGAGAATCAGTTGAGAATCAATTTTTATGAAGTACTTACATACTCGTGGTGGACTCGCAGCGGACACAGCCGCCACCGCGAAAATCACAAGTACCGCGAATCTGTGCAGCATCTTGATTACGGTAATGAGCGATTTTCCTCCAAAGGACTGGTGCGATCGAGTGTCGATCGGGAGGATGAGGCAGAGTTCAGGTGAGGCCGCGGACAGATGGTCGGCGACGACTTGCCAAGACCGTCCAGAGCGACGATCTACGTACGTTCTTATATAGATACGTCTTTTTCTTCCTCGTGTTTCAGCTCGGAAAAGAAGTAGGGGAAGGAGTTTCGCTCTTTTTTCTTCTCTCTTCCTTCCAATCGCTTGACAATCCCCGCCGTCGCTCTTTCTCCGTTCGTTTCGCGTAATGACGCCATCGTCGTTCATTATCTATTCGATTCCTCGCCTCTCCCGCGACGATGGCACTTTCCAGCCTCGCCGCGCGTCGCCTTTCGGGGAAAGACAGGTTTTTCGTCCCAGCTTCTCTCGTGTCATGAAAATTATTATAGACCGCAAATATACACGAATAAACACAGAAGTAATTTTCCTTTAAGATTCGGAATGCTACCTGTAACTTCAAGCTTATTAGATTATGTTATTGACAAGCAATTAGATTATGTTGTTGACATATGAAAATTATCTTCTTGCCAATTCATCCTATGACATTGTAATAAAAATATATTGTTTGAATTCTGAAATTTCTTTGTTCTATCTAGAGTGTAGAAAATTACCTATTTTTCCATCCTAGTTTTAATTTTAATTTAATTTAATTTTCAGCAACATCACGTGATTCATGATTCCGTGTATGTAGACGCAAATTGAAATAAGTTTTATTTAATTATAACAAAAATATATGCTGGAACAATATATGCATATTAATATTAATAATTTTTGTAATCAGTAAACAATTAATAAAAATAATAGGATTTCAATTGAAAATTCAATTGAAATCAATGTAAATCTAACATTTAAATTTCAAACATCAAGAAAAAGATGTCACATGACATTTAATTAACTTGTGGAGGAAAAATCATTCCGGTTTTTCGATGAGAAATATCACCCCGTTCGTAAAAAGTACCACAAGAGCTAGATATCGTTGAATCTTCGGTCGGGCTTGAATTGGCGGCGGTCGTTAACTTAACTCTCGGTAACTTTCCAGGATGGGTTCCTCGCCCATCGTCGGTGGCATCGTGGATGGAAAACCTTGAAGCGATTTTTCTCCATCGGTCCGGTCTTCGTTTGTATCCTCGTTTTAAGTTTAACACGTGTCCTCGGCTTTGTTCGGTGAATTCTCTCATCCTTCGTTTCGATTGCTTTTCGAAGATGCGACGCACGCACACACGTAAGCACGTTGTTATGTTAATGCATATCGCAAAGTTAAAATCACGTGGACCTTCGTTGACACGAGGAAAGTATCGAACGGTAATTCCCCCCCGTTATCATCATACGACAATAATTTCGTGATTCTCTCTATCTTTTTGCTGTCAATAGATCACAAACAAAATAAATAGTTTCGTATAATGTTTGCGCTTACGTTTTGTCGTTACAAAAAGGCAGTCGATAAGTATGTAATCTCTGAACTGCGAGCTATAAATAATATTAAATTGACGCGATGCTGCGATACATACAGTTGTTTATAAAGAATAATCTATTAAAAAATAAGGTGATCAATACGAAAATGTTAATTGGTTGTCTGCACAATATGAAATTACATTATGTAATAAATATATTTCATTGAAATAACACAATAAATGATAATAATACAAAATTAACGATCTTCTGACATGAAAACATCTTGAAGTCTCTAATTCAATTAATTCCAGATCAAATTACTTTATTAGAATTATAGTCTTTGGAATTTTATAATTGTATAAATGTTTAATAATGTTAGAAATTATAGTTTATCCTAAATATTTAATGTTAAATTCTGCTTTCTTCGATAATATTATTTAATTTATTTAACAGTATTTACCTGCCATATATATAAAACGCCTGACTTTCATATCTCCTAAGCATAACAGTCTTTTGTATAGTAGTATGTTTTTCATAACAAGAGTGATAAGTTAATTAAAATAATAAAATAATATTTATAGTACACTTATCTACTTATCAGTTTTTCAAAAAGATTAGATAAATATAGGGATGAATTTTTTGTTTCTTTTTGATAGATTTTTATCGGTGAACCATTATACGACTCACGGAAGCACGAACGTTGAGATATAAATGCGTGCCTGATTGATGATCTGTATGTAATACCATGATTCACTACCTATAAATCTTAACACGTACCGAAGTATCGAAACAATCTTCGTGACGGATAATGAACCGTTAGAGGAAAAAACCGGATTGTCGCAAATAGTGGACGATAATTCATGATGGATTAAATTTGTTCATCCTGACAAGCGGAAATCTCAGTTTTATAATATCGTTATCGTATATGTGGTCTTACCAAATGATAATAACATTTGTCGTAATTTAATTGCGGTAGCTCTCGTAATCGCTAAACAGAATATTACGACAAGAACAGATAGTGAGTTGTAGTTTACTTCGATAATGTAATATCGCTATTGGAGGCTGATGTAGCAAAACTTCTTTCTAAAAGAATTGACGTGATAAACAATAACCCAGTGAAAAATGATTGGTCGAAAAAATTGATCGACGCGATGTAGATTCGATGTCTTTTCAACCATCGTTTCTTATTGGGAATAATACGAATAAGTAGATTAAAAATATCGGATATTATTTTCTACACAACGTCATAAACGCATGAAAAAATTTATACCTCAGAAAATAAAAATAGAAAATACAATTTCTGTATGTTAAAAGTTTTATTAAGAATTTTAACTATTTTCAGAAAATTTTGAGACAGATAAATATCTTAATATTAAAAAACTGTATTATTAATTATATTATTTTTAATTAGAACACCATTTAATGCTCTTCTATGATTTTCAAACAAAATAGAGAATTGTATTTTTAAATATAGGTAGTACCTTTTTTATTTTTACTAAGAAATATTAGCAGCATATCATTTTCCTTATTCGTTTCTTGGAACCAATAATTTTCCTTTATTGCATGCATATGATTTTTCATGAGATCGAGATCGAAATAATAAGCATCAATGACAAACGTAACATGAAACTATCACCATGTATTATCATACATATTGCATATAAATCTACATAAATCTGCAATTCAGCAGTTCAACTGATTAAGGATACGTTCGACATACTCAGGGCTCGGTAAACTTTCGGTATAAACACTTTTTCATAAATGCATAAATAGAATAATCTTATTATTCAGCAGAAAAAGGCAGTTTTCATAAATTAATGTCGAGAAACTTAAGTCAACGTTGCCGCAGCGTTGACGGTTTCGAGATCTTTTTCCTCGACACATGAGTCTCATGCGGTTTTAAATTGCAAGGTCGGATACGTTCGCAATTTCAAGACCTCGAGGTGAGCGTGCAAGATTAGCAGTTGCTCATAATTGTTCTCTGCTTTCATAACGAGCCTGGTACGTCTTGCGATCGCCGCGAGTCTCATCTTTCGGGATTCCTCGTCCTTTTTATGATGCGGATCTTCAAGCAACCTACGACGCTCTTCGACGTCTGACGACTTTATCTTGATCTTCTGTGATACTTTATCATTCTTTTTCTTCCATTTGGCCATCATGCGCTTCATTTCTTTCAGACGCGCCTGTTCTAGGGTCAACAATTCGTGAAATTTCTGAAAATAAAGATTTTAAGTTTTTCAAATCACCTGCGAACAGTTTGAGTAAATTGATACTTACGTTTCGAAATATTTGCAAATTGGTTTGCATCTTTTCGTAATCTCTTTCTAAATTGACGCTGCAGGGATAATTGTTCAAAAATTCAAGCACGTTTCTCGTAATCTAAAATTACGCAAAGAACAATGTAGCTCCTTGGTATTAAATAATTATGTTGTGATGTAGAAAAAATATTAGCATAAGAATAATAAATTTTAGAAAAAGAGAAATTCTTCCTTGCTAATTTATACCTTGAACTCTCGAATATCTTTTAAATCCTGTTCTAAATCCTCCAATATCATTTTCGCACAAGCATGCTGCCATTCGTGTTGCGACACGACCTTCCGCAAATGCATGGATTTATGCATCGCTGCTAGCTTGCGTTTCCCGGTCTCGACGATACAATCGTTGACCCGTAAAAGCTCCTCCCGCGTCACGAGAACAGCGTTCGCGTAGTCGGAGGAACAACCACACAGCGGTACCTCGATCTGGCCCATTTTCAAGACGAGTTGAACCTCCATTTCCTGCGCGAGTTGCATCAAGGATTTCTCCATGTCATCCAACTTGACCTTCTTGCACGCCACGACGTTATCAGCCGACTGCATCACCTTCTGATAAAACGACAGCGTCTGCTCCGCTTCAGCCATCTCTACCGCACAGCATCTCACCTTCGACATTACCCGTTCTTTTTGGCAATGCTATAATTTCTCCTTTCTTATTATAGTCAGCTTAAAACGATTGTTTTGAAAAGGGAAAAAAATTCGTACATCTCCGTTTTAGCTTTCGAAACGTTTGGATGTTGTATTAATTATAATAATAATTCAAAGTAACATTTCCTATATTTGATATTTTTGGATAAAAAATCTTTAACTATTATTTGTAAAGTTTAATGTAATTATTAAATTAATAATATAATTATTATTACGGGAATGATTTTAATAAATCAGTTATATTTCTTGCGTTTTTTTGTTACTTTACCTTTATCTCCATCTCGATCTTTATTCTCCTCAATCTGCACATTATTCGCCAATAATTTGCATTAATTTGCGACGGAAGATTTCGGGGCATCGAGTCCAAAATATCCATGCCTTTGAGGAAGTCCAAGCATTCGCGGGGTAAGACGTCCGACTTCTCGTTGCTCGTGACGCATCTCGCCACCTCCGTCAGATACGTGACGGACGTGGTGGTCAGCCGACCGACCCTGGGTCGCTTCTTGTAATGCCTGAACAAGTGTTCCACTATCGGCTGCTTTATCTCTGCGAATTCACCGCGAAACTTGGTCTCCTGCCGCTTCTCTGCCTTGCAAAGGTTGTCGTATCGAATTTTTAGCTCCGATACGGCCACCTCCAGCGCGTTGCATTCCTCGGTGAGCCTGCGTGTCTCTCGCGTCGCTGGTGTTAATTCCTCATCAGTGAAACAAGCGATTTCTTGTCTGCCATCAACTACGATCCGATGTCTTTGGATCGCTCGTATCCTTGTCAGTCTCTCCTGAAGAATTGCGCATTCAATTTGTATCTTTTTCAATTCTAGATCTTTTAATTTGTCATTGAACGCGGCGATGTCTGTTTGCAAAGCATCTGAAACGCATATTTTATGTTCAATAAAAACGTTATTTTAAGACAATTATTCTATTTTAATGAACACACTTGTTTTACTTATTTAAATATCTCAACTGACCTTTGGTTTCTATAATATCAGCTTGAAGTGTCGCTTTATATTTTTCTCGTTCTCTTTGCAGCGCCTGCACTTTAGACTTGTACGTCGCGATAGCTGCGATATCTTCGTCAGTGTATTTCGAAGGATTCTTCGCAATTAGGCAGTCCGGAACTGGTATTTCCTTCCTCACCTCATCTTCCCATCTTAAAACAGAACATTCTTTAAGTATTGAAGTTTTGTTAGAAAACATACAAAAGCCTATTTATATCAATTTTTGTGCAATTATTATTTTTTTATTTTGATCAACTTACTTAGGTTCTAATACACTGTCCATCATTTTTTCAAGAGCTATTTTATAAAAATTGCTGGTTTTTTCGTTCTTATCTTCATCTTCTCGATCCTCGCCAATTATTTTCAATTCTCCTCGTCGTGATTGCTTATCAAATATTTCGTGATCTTTTACGATAACTATGTAGTCAGGTATTTCTTCGACATTCCAGGACGGGATCTCGATTGGCTCCAGAACGGAATCTATCCCGAACATTGTCTTCAATTGAGACACACAATATCGAAGCTTGCTGATGCGCTCCTTAGCATATTTTAATACACACTCTTTTGCACGTTTCATTTCCTCAAAGAGATTATTGAAATGTATCTATTTAAAAGAAAGTTTGATTTGTAAAAATTTTAAAACAATTGTATATATCGACGAATGACTAAAAAATTTTACTATTATATAAGTTTGTAAAGTAATAATCTAGTATAAATTATAGTTTTTATTAGTACTGCATAATATAATTATACTGTTAAATAGATTTATGGCAGCTGTCACCTTTAATTTACGCTCTCGATTTTCAATGATAATATCCTTCTGTAAGATAGCTTCGAGATCGCTGTCGTGCGAAATTAATAGCTGATGCGTTAAAGCTATGCTTTTGTCCTCGATCCATTTATGCGTCGTGACACCCGCTATGCATAATTTTTCATCTTCATCCGAAAGTGTATACCATCTTTTAGCTACTTGATGCGGTTTGCTTTCTGCATTGGTAGTTGTTGAAGATTCTTTATCAGAAATTATTGTAGATCCACGTCTTGAATCATTTTTTTCTTCTTGTGGTCCATTATACACTTCGTAACTGGAAAGATTGTTATTTATAATATATTTTTAGTATTTTAATAATATTTTACATTTATATATTTATAATATATTTGTTAAAGTAATATTTCCTTCCTTGTTATAATTCTTCTTAAAGATAAATAAT
>VBVR01003799.1:0-16294 GCA_011638315.1 Tetramorium parvispinum
GAGCAATTTTTACGATTAGGTGCTGATATTAAAATCAACGAATATCACGAACATACATGTATTCTTTCAATTACGAATTTGAATGAGAAAACGGCTATACATATACGGTACACAACAATTCGCATGCCACGCTTTATTAGTCAGTCGTATTTGCACAATAGTTTCGTATGCGGGTAGTACGTTCGAGATAAACGCGAGACGATAGGATCGAATGGGCACATTTAATGCTAAACGTGCACTAAGAATACACGTGCCGATGAATCTGGGATTTGGAGCTCCATTTGCTCAATAGAGTTCAGTTAAACTTGAACATCGTTTCGTCGAGTTTGGTTTCCGCGTATTTGGGCGAAGAAATTGGGAAAGAGACGGCGGAGATAAGGCGGTGGGGATAAGAAAGAGAGAAGGCGCCAGATATGCCCTAGCGCGAACGGCAGGGGTATTACGAGCGGCAAAGAGACGGCTCGGAGTCAAGGCTTGAAAGAGTAGAATTTCGAGAGTGCTCAAATTGGATCAGGGAAACTGAAGAGAAAGAGCCGCGGTGAGACGCTGAGTGGAGAGAGGAGAAACGAGAAACAGAAGAATGGCCTTAACGAAATGCGACATTCACTTTTCTTCGTGCATTACAAGGTTTGCGTTGGAGAAGAATAAAGAGGGATCGAGTTATACTCTCAACGAGTATAATGTTATCCAAAACACATTGCTGATTTCTTCCGGTAGAAAAGGAAATACCGGCGAACCTTGTTAAAAAGTAAATTTAAAAGTCTACTTTCTTCACGCTGCATACCGCAGCTGCACAATTGATTTTCGGTGCGGTAAATAACGCGTGGCATGCGATCCTCCCGTTCTCAAAGGACGCTAACAATGTCCGCGCGCTTTTGAATAATGTTAACGTTGCTTTTACGTCTCACAACGCTTTATTTCGCAGTGGTTCGTACAGGGCAAGAGTACACCGTCGTTTATTACGCCGTAATCAACGCGCATATTGCGGTCCGGGGGCATTTTAGACCTTATCTTCAGACATTTAAAGCGCGTTCCACGAGCGTTTCTCGTGCAAGCTCGTAAACGGCAGTGCCAAGTCCCTAATTTCCATCGGCAAACCCGCGCGCGGGTTTGCAACAATATGCCCCCGTTCACTATTTGGCGCTTGACACGCACTCGGATACGGTGCGGGTCGCGACTTCACGGTGGATTCAATTCCGCCGGCCGTCGCGCCCGCGCCCCGGCGTCCGGGTATAAATGCAAATGAAAATGCGGTCCGACGCGGATCGGGGAAACGTGACTTTTGTGTACTGTGTTTCGCCGGACCAGAAACAGCCGGGAACAATCGGAAACGAGGTTTAACCCGGAGGACGCGGGCGCATATTCGTGCATCTGTATTCGTCCATTTCGGATTTGCAAGTCCTCTGTATTGGGTGGTTATCGGATCCACGTGCCCCGTTTTGTTCGCCCACGTCCTCCCGGTCGCGCTGTTTTTTTTTCTCTTTTTCTTCTCCATTCTTCTTGTTTCTACTAACGAGCGTTGCATGGAACAAAATTTCTGGACGACACCGGCAGTCGGTTTGATTACCATTATTTTGCTTCGTACTTCCTCTCTACTCTTCGACCTCGCTTCAGTCTTTATCGAGATGAATCTCTGGAAGTATTTTTTTTTTCATTTTTCACGTAGACTGCAGTTATTTGTTTCTCGTACAGACAGACGTTCGATCTTAATATGTTTGACAATCAATATTTTCCAGGCTATTTTCGGTATCTAATCAAATCTGGTTTTGAATAATAGAGATACGTGTGTCCGAGAGGACACACCGATAAATTGGAAGACTATTAAAAGTTTATAATCTTTTGCGATCGATTGTCTAGGAGGACAATTAAAGTTTCACTTTAAAAAGCTCATGCAAGAAAATAATTTTTACAATTAATTCGTGACAGATCCTTCGAAATGTAAAGCTAATACTGTTTATCGCAATAATGTTTATAAAAATTTGTCTTGTTATATTGTTATTTCTGATTGTTGATGGAACCGTAAGACCTCTGTCTTAAGTTAGCTCCACCACCATCGTAAAAAAATCCGCACCTATTAAAAAATTTAATGCTATTTATGTGCTAATTAGTTGCTCTAATCCCGATTTTGTTGCTCAAACCATTTAGCAAATTAAAAACAAATTGGGAGGCTAGCTTGATGACAAACTGGCCTTCCTCCAACTAATTAGCACATAAATAGCACTAAATTTTTTAATAGGTGCGGATTTTTTTTTGCGATGGTAGTGGTGCTTACTTGATAGAGGTAACTGTAAGCACAAGTTATCGAATAGCACGGTAATCTCGCGAACGGTTAATTCCACGGTATAACGAAGCGATTATGAATTGAGCCTCGTCTCCAAATACAACGATGCATGTCGCGTCAAAAGCGAATTCGGCAACATCAAAGCAACAAGAATAGCACGCATGACGACGCCTTCATTATGGATCGAAATCAAAGTGCTGCGCTATTGAATGATCTGTCTCAATGATGCCGGCATGGAAAAGCCTCATTTCGACGATTGATGCACAGACGCGCGTCACAGATCAATTAGATGGTCCGCGACAAAGAGGAATTCCATGCTTTTCGGCCACGCCGGGGAAGCGAATAACTGGAAGCAGGGAGCCGGCAAGTGGGAGGGCCAGCGAACACGGGGTTAATTACTTTCCGTGCGCCTCAATGGGGTTGAAACCGCCGGCTCGATGTTGCACGAGGGACGCGTGCGAGTGACAGCTGCCTGCTTCCTTCCTCATTGCATTATCGATGATCATCGATGCTCGAGGATGCCCTGGACTTCGCTGTCCTCTCCAGGATGAAAACCGTGCCGGTTTCCATCTAGCGTAATGATCCGATGCGACATCGCCGCTGGGATTATCCGTCGTTGTTAAGATGGCGGCGGATCCGCGATTAAAACTATCGATCTGGCTCGAACAAAGCCCGATGATTAACCGTGTGTGCGCGGCGTTTTATCATCTCCCAAAATTCCACTTTCGTACATACAGCGAATAGCTCGATACGTTGCTCCACTGCACTTAATTGCCTTAAAGTGTGCAATTTAAAGCGAGTTTCAATTAAGGTCAAATTACCTCACATATCAATTCGGGAGAATTTGAATATGAATGTTACAAAAGGTAGACGGTTGCAAAATTAACTTTAGGTCGGAATGTATAAAAGTTACAGAATTTGCGGACTACTGTGGAAATGAGCGATAAAAGTTTCAACTTGGAGATTTGTTTCTTGCTTGCTTTTCTGCGACGTCCTTAAAACCGCCTTCCAGACAGGATACTTTCGAAAGCTAGCTTTCGTTATGATTAAGAGAATAAATAAACGTGCACATTTCTGAGATCTGCTTATTCTCTTAATCCACTAGAAGATGGATCTATTATTATCACGGTGGATTTATTATACGTTATGTTCGTCTCTGCGTTTATTGAATCATGAAAGTCTCTCCGGATCCTCCGGACTTAAGCTGCTCTTCACTCGATGCGTCGCAAACTTAATCCAAGGATCACAGAAACGATGGAAGTTGGAATCGGACTATAATGATCTTAATGCGTAATCCTGATTCACGCCTGCGTTTCCGTTTCCACTTTGCAAGTATCATTACCAGGATCGTTTATGGCAGATGCAGTTGTTCTTTCTTCCGGTTTACACTTCCGCTTTTTGCTTTACACTTCCACCTCATTTATGTTTTCTCGTAAACGTGCAAGTATTCGATTATTGAATACCAATGTTGTCAATATTAATTTAACTTAATTTAGTCAAATGTACTTGTATTCATATGTAATTAGACGCAATATTCAATCTTTTATTTTATTTATATTTTTTTAGTAAATTATTTTGAAAAATTGTTTAACACTATAGTTTATTTTAGCACACGTTAATATTTTATTTTAGCAAAAATCAAAAGTATTATATTTTTTATAAGAATGTTTTCGAGTAAGACAGAATACTAATTCGAAGTCATTGTTTCTGTCTCTTTCTCTCTTTCGACAGATATTTTTTTAAGAATGTTTTAAGAATCTTTTTATTAGTCACTTCTTTCCTCTCTTTCTTCTTGTTATGAATTAATGCTCGCGTAAGGCGAATTAAACGTAACTCCTAGTATGACAGCTGTGCAAAGCAAACAGAAATTAGAAAGAGTTCCTTCCGGAAGTGGCCGGTCGCGCCGAAAGTGGAGGATGCGCTCTCAACTCTTTCGTTCCTTTTCGCTCGCTGCTCCCCTTTTCGTGCCGTCGTGTCACCCCCGTCATCACGGCGGGATTAACTTCCTTTGCCGCGCGAAATTAAATTATCAAGTTTTCAAGCGCGACTGAGGGTGAGGGAGGAGAGGAAAGATCCGCGCGCGGCGCGGTCTGCAACCGGCACCGAACTGGGCCTGGAGCTGTAATTCGATTAATTATTTAAATCACCTTGGCTTGCAAATACGCTGCTGTCACTTTTACGCATCCAACCGGACCACTGCAATTCTCCCCCAAAGTCTCGCTTCTCGTTCTCGCTCTTTCTTCTTTCGCTGGTGATATAAACCTCTTCCGACGATGTGCTAAACGAAATTATTGTACATCTCTGATTCGCGGACATGAATTTTTTTGGTGGCATACACAAACAAATCTTTCTCCTGGTATTTCATACTTGCTGAAAAACGTGAATAGTTGAAACATTCTATTGATGAGAATGTTGATTGACTAAATATTCATCATTGAGAGAAATATTATATTTTATAATAATCGAGAGAGAAAGAGAGAGAGAGAAAAAAGAAAGAAGGAGAGATTGTTATATGCATTATGTAATAAATTAATAATAATGTGGCGATATACTGATGGATATATATCGCATTTGTGTCATAAAATCAATTAAACATGTCATTATCACATATTATTATTCCACCATCGCATCTGTGTTTTGCATATCCGTTTTACACGTTTTGTCGGATTTGTTTGGAATGCATTGTTTGGAACTGCTTTAATGATAGTAAAATTTGTCACATGAATGCGAAGTATACTTGTATTAGGGCCGAATATTTCATGAATAAATGCATGGTATGGTGCACCTTTGGGCGTTTCAAAGCTGCAGTGTTGAAATTCCAACAGAGCATATTTTCTCAGTCAATACTCGGCCAATTCTTTCAGCTTTTGTATTTAATTTCTTTAATTAATTTATTTTAATTTATTATTTATTGATATTTTTAATATAATTGTTTCAAATATAATTTTCACTTCAAAAACATTTATTAATATTCTCAATGAAATTTCTTGTTGATATGATTGTTGCTCTATATTAATCTACATTTCTATTTTAAATTTAGAATGTATATCTGAAATATCTTTGTAAAGTTCTCGTGTTTGGAATCGACTGTGGCCGTCGACTTAGGCGAACCTAAAATAAATACCAAGATCGATATTTGGCAAACACCTGTGTTACGTGTTACGACAGTTTATTCTTATCGACAGATCGCGGCGGTATGGCCGAACAGCGTTCGCCGGAACTGCATTCGGACGAAGGTCAATCCGATCGTTTGGCAGTCACGAACTGTGGCATGCATAGTTAACACATTGACTATCGTTTATCACTTCTTTTCGCCAGGAATGCCAAGGACGGAATTGGCAATTTATATATAAATGTGTCAAGGATCATGCGCCAACATATCGGAAAATTTTCTTAAAATAGATGCGCGATTACATCAAATTCTTGGGCGGTTCCAAGATTAAACTATAAAACTCCAAGATAAAACTTACTCCATTTTTTAAGTATAAATAGTTTAATCGTGAATTATACTTCTCTTTTCTTCTTTTCGTGCTAGAGAGGCGTTTTAGATGCATTTTTCCAAGTTTTCGATCCCTAGGGTATCGGTCGTCCTAGTTTCAAGCGCGCTTCCGTTCGATGACCTGTGTACTAAAAAAAACCTAGAAGAAAACGAGGAAATCTGTACAACGTATCGCATGCAGTAACCTACTGACTGAATCCAAGGTATACGTGACTTTCCAACGGATAGCTATCCAACAGCGTTAGCTTAGGCCGGCGAACTTGCTAAGGTAAATAATGGTATTCAAGCGTGGGCCGAATATAGTCAGAGGCCGCATTTATCCTGATAAACGTTGGATCTCTAGGCGCTATCCATCACATTGATGAATCGTTCACGAAGATGGGGCCTATGGCCGACCGGGCCAGGGCCACGCAGTTACGCAGGCTTAGGAGTTTTCCCAAAGCCAGGCATAGTTCGGGCGAAAGTAAAAGCGTCCGACCTGTACGCACGGGTTTGTACGACAGCGCTGACCACACATGGGAGACACGCCCTCCTGATCGCCATTAGAATTCCTAAGGGTAGTTGTACTGAAACTGCAGAATTGCGTTGTTTCGATAAACATCGTATAAACAACTTTAAGCTGTTGCTTGAACTGCGAATGTGTAAATGTCGATCTGGAATTTCAATGCCAAATTATGTCAAAGTTAATTAGACAATGCAATGGTGCACAAACTATGAGCTATAATCTTTGAGGGGTTACATAAAAGTTACTGAAGATCACAAAATTGTGAAGTAGTTGATGTAACGATTTAATTCGACGAATATTTCAGATGTAACGGATATGATTTAGTGTCAATTAACGCTGTATTTCATAATACTGACCGCTTCCAGTAAGCGCGTACCGGAAGTAAACACCCTGCTTTATTCAAAGTTGTAATTAGCACGATTACTGCACAATAACCTTGGCCATTGTATAGTTGCACGACTTACGGCCATTGTCTTGTATGGAACCGCCGTACACAATTAAGTTCTTGAATTGTGGGCGGACGAAGGCGCAGAAATGTGGTGCGATCGATCAAGTGATGCGATGAAACCGATATTGCTTGTTAGCCTTGTTATATCGGCGGGCGACGCAAATGTCTTTGGAAATATATCGAGTTTTTTCTTCTGCGCGCTTTTAGGCGCCGCGATGCGAAAAAAGGATCCTACAGAATCGCGCACGAATCCTACAGATGACGTTTCTGATTGATGGTGTTTCAGCAAGTATTCGACTCGCCGTCGTAATATACGTCAATATTAGTTTAGAAAGTTCTGACAACTTGGGTCTAAATTAATATTCCATTATGGAAAACTCCTTTAACCAAGGGCAATTTTTCGATCCATTTCTATCTTTGAAGCTTGACCTACTAAAACTTTCTAATTTTTAATGTTCGCGTTCATTATTCAAATCCAGTGTACGTTAACTTCTCGTTACAATTTTTAGTAACTACGTAATTTTTTTTAAAAAGAAGTAGAGATTTCTGCAGTCTCTAATTATAATCTGATTGGAAATCTCAGAGTTGGGAGCCGCAACCGAGATTTGTTTTTCATATACGACCGACTGGAAAATGAGGCATTAACGCACCACACTCCATCCTTAGTAACAAACTCTCTGCTGGGTGAAACAGCTCGAAACTGCCGGCAGCAATGTAGACAGACACTCGGCGAACCAGATAGTGCGACGCGCGACAAAGTCAGGACTTGGTACGACAGTTCCGCAGCTCGTGCTCGGGATGTGTCGTTGGGGTGGTTGTCCCTCACCTACTCCTCTCCCCCCCCTCTCCAGGAAGGTGAGGACCGACCGAGTCGGTATGTACACCCGGTACCAGTAGGAACACGTATTACCACGACGTGTCAATTGTTCGGGGAAGACCGGAAACTTGCCGTCCCTTCCTGTAATCCTGTCCGGGACGTGCCGAGTTCCGGAGGATGAGTTTCAAGGCCGACGAAGGTTCTCCAATAATGCTCACCGCCGCTTCGCTCGTTCAATACGCGTCGCTTCATATTCGCGTTCGTTTCTATCGGCGCTTGGGTCAGCCGATGGAAGTTCAGGCACGAAACGAGGTCGCCCGAGACCAAAAGTCCGCGGAGCTCTTGTACTTTGCATCTCTCTATAAGTTTCCAAGCTCGTGAGGTACGTAAAGCATCTAAGTGGAAGTGGTGCGAACTAGAGCGAGTATTAACGTGAAAGTTTTTATACAACAATACAACGAAGATAACTATAGACGTGAAATAAAATAATGAGATTTGGGTAGCCGAGTTATAGTAGAAGTTAAGATAAAAGTTCCGAGAAAATATTCCGCGTGTTACATTGTCAGCTTTGTAACTGCGGTTACATCAACGACCGGGTGCGTATGCGGCCCTGCTTTACGCGCATGTGTACACGTGCATGTGTACACGCGACGTCTTGCCGCGGGGTCCGGCGTTAATTAAGTAATTTCAATTAAAATTCTTCAAAGTTCTCCCGCCGCTTTTGTACGCTGTCATGGCCGAGCCGACATCTTTTCTGCGGAAGTTGGATGAACACTCGTCACCGTAAACAAGCCTTACTTGCTCCAACTTCCATGCCAATTTGTATGCAAAACTTGCCGCGTGAGCACATAGCCATATTAGAGAGACACCATCCACCGCCGGTTCCCGGCGTGTGGACGACATCGAAATGCTTCGTCGTCGTTGAAAAAAATACGCTTCCAGAGCCACGGTTGCTTATAGTGTGAGTAATAAACTGCGCCATCGAAATTCTGATATGATACTTCAATTACATATCTTGAAAAATAAACATTTTCATATGGCGAAGAAAACAGATAGATTGCTCCAAATTGCAATCTTTCCGTTTTTATTAACCTCTTGTTTTCTATTACCGCTATTTGTTTTTGTTCGAAATCAAAAGACTTTAATACAAAAATATTATACTGCGAGAAATGTATACATATTTTAACTTGAGAAATAAGATCTCTTTCGATAGAAATTAAAAATTGATGAATCTGTTGGAAGTAAAGATTATTAAAAATGTGACCAATAAATATTAATTATTAAATTAGATTTCTTTTTTTGCTAGCTGTTTTTTAGCTCTTACATAATTATTATTTTAAAGAGAATTGTGTTTCTATTTTATTTATAATTAAAGCACTAAATTCAAACATTCATCTGAAATGTGCAATTATTAATTAAATATTGAAAGAATTATATTACTTTACCCATCGCAAGTCAACAAATTGATCCTTTTCCTCTTCGCCAATGTCCATAAAACTGCATTTGATTTCATAAAAGGTGAATTAATATCGAAAATGCAATTCTGTCGCGATAGTTTCCGACCCACCATTGCCGTATAAACTGGAATGGGGTTCATTGTCGGACTGGACCGATCTCTGCAGGTGCATTGTTAGCGGTAATGCAAGGTAATAGAAAGTGCTTTGACCCGGCGCTGTTGAAAATTAAGTGACCGCTGCCGAACCATTGAAATTTATACCCCAGTGCTCCGACCGGCTCGCTTAACCCGAAAATCTGATTCGATACGGGACCAGTAATTTCAACGTCCCGCAGACTCGATAAAAGGGAAAATTACGCCCTGCGTCGCGCCAAAGCGCGCGCGCGCTCGAGCTTGAAATAGCGTTTCAACGAAGGAGATAGCTCTCCACGTTTTATAATATATAGGATTTTGTCTGCGCAAGATCAGTGTTTCGATAATAAATGTTTTACTTTTCTCTCTCTTTTTCTATGCACATTTGATCTTTAGTATTTTATCGAATATAAATTTATATTTATTTATTTACAGCATTTAGCAGTAATAAAAGTAGTTAATTGACTTTATGATGCTGTGTGAGACATATATATAAATTAAATATAAAGCGAGAGTCAGACGATTTTACAAAGGTCTATTTGAAGCTAATTGTAATTGTCCTTATATATAAGCGGAATGAACGGACAATGAAAAGTTGATAACGTCTAGCGAATACCAGGAATATCATGTGCAAAAACGGCATGTCGTTTTAAAGCTAACGAGGGGAACATATCGATAATGTTATGTTGAATTGAAAGCTCACTTCCTCTCCGAATCCCGACACCATAGGTGAGATTTTGATGTGTGGGACGAAATCGCAAAGGGAATGAGGGAGAGAGGAAGGATCGACCCCAACAAAGGACGCATGCATAATTCCTGCCGTCGCCTCTGTCTGGATATATCCTTGCCCCGACGCGACGGGTCAGTAGTTTACGAGCCGGTATTTGTTGTACTGATAAAGTGAAATTCGGGCATTAGAACCCGTACATTGCACCCACGGAAAACGAACGCGGATGACGCCTGACATGGATGTCGGAATTGTGGGTCGGTGCCCTCTCTTGCAAAAGCCCGACGCGCACGCACAAATACAATGGGCGACAGGGCGCGTATATTCGTTATCGTCCCTCGCCTGTACATACATGCATACGTGTGCGCACATGTCGGAGGATACGCGCCCCGCGAGAAAACACCGCTGATTTTTATTAGCGTCGCGCAGCGTTCAGCACATTTTTGTCTACGCAACATTTTTTCCTCTAACAATCCGTGACAATAAAATATTATTCTCCACGATAGGTACGAGGCGCACAACCTACGGCGTCGTGTATTTTCTATCGCCGTGTATCGCCCAGCTTTCTGCTGCGTGTCGAAGTTCGACTGACGCACTCTGCACGGCACGGTATCATTGAATCACTTTTTTGTGCGGATCTATATCTGGAAAATATATTTTTGTATATATAGAATAATCCTTTGAAATTGCAAAAAAAATATTGTAAAAGAATTATTGCAACGAAATAAAATCCCGAGCCATGTGAGAGATGGAAAACTTTATAGATATAAATCTCTCTATCAATCTTTGTCTTTTTCTTGACTTGTTTCTTTTTAATGCTATCGAATTTCAAGCCCGAAAGGGGATACGTAATGAAAGTCTATGTGTAAATTTATACCCCAAATTACTAACGCTACGATTTCGCGTCACTGTCAAAGGGATGAAAGATCGATGGAATCATTACAGCAAATATTTGCTTCCTGCCGCGCGATATCGTGCCGGTCGTCATAGTCGTAAAATCCGATCGCGGCGGATATATCCTTTTGTGGTGCACGTACGTTGGACAGGGGATAAACTGTTAATTATAATTACGTTCCTGCCGGCGTACATAATGATGACTGATTTGTCCGAGGTAAACACCGCCGGTATGGCGATCCTCGCAATATGGAAATGTGTGGTTGACCAATAAATTATGATAAATTATAATAAGCAACAGAGATGGCTCCCACCCGAGTGGAAAATGTTTCATTGGGTCAGCGGTAATCTCGAGCGCGTCTCTCTCTCTCTCTCTGCCGGAGACAAGAAGCGAATTGAGCGAAATGCGACGAGGTATTGTTTGCTCCAAAGAATAAAAGAATCTAGATCTACCTTCTAACGAGTAACGAAATATGCAATAAACAATGGGGATTTCAACTGTCAATAATAATTCTTTTAAATTACTTGATACTTTTAAATCTTCTTTAACAATACAATTACAATTGCCGAGTTTTATTCGATATCGATTGCATTCCGAAATGTATAAACAATGCTAAAAATCTATGACATAAATAAATTATAGATTTTTAGTATTGTTGGAACATTTCGGCACGCAACCATTGTAATAATCGATGCTCGCAGAATGTCTTTAGACTGAATGAGGCCAAGAATGAGTTGTGAAAAAAAGGTGACGTGAAAGCCGTCAAGTCGAGAATTCTGTTTGTCACGTTTCCTTCTTGTGTGTTGCACGATCGATTACGGCCGTACGATCATAGATGTGCCTCCTTTACTTTTCCTTAACACGAAATTAAATGAAAACATCGCACAAAAGAAATTTACTGCAAAAGTTTATTTCGTCGAAATAGAATTTAAATCTATAAAATCAATGGACTGGATGTAAAAATATTTTTTTTTAATTTCCGCAGCGGTGAAAAATTTCATCCGAGAGTTTATCGAATTTATTTAGTGCACGGCTGACTGGTGTTTGTTGAAATCAGATCGGACGTTAAACGTGGTTGTGGGGTTCGTGAATGTTGCGTGAATGTGTATGCGTACGAATGGTGAATGCAGGAACTGGTAACGATTTAAAGGAATAGGGGTTGCCGTCCGTTCGCGGCTGCAAGTGGTGAAACTCTTGACGAGATCAGGCGGGCCATTGAGGCTCTAATTTGTAAGCTGGCACATTCGTGGCTAGCTATCTCTGACCTTTCTGAACTGTTTCAATCAAAATTTCTCATGTACATGTATTATATTATACCTACGTAAAATTTAGGCTTTACTAAAATGTCCCTTTTGAGCAGCACAACTTTACGATAATGTGCAACATTTTATATAAATGATACGGAAATGTGTAAATACATGTTGAGCGTATAGTTTGGGCGTGTTTTGAAAGGAGTTGACATATACGGCAGCAAAATTCCTGCTTACTATGTTCATTAATCTAGCAGCGTATCTCCCAACGAAGTTGCAGGCGAAATTTTTTTGCGCAAATGTTATTTTGAACTTTCGCAAAGAGAGATTAGGATAATCATCGCCGGGGTGTTCGTGTAGTGGAACTACAGATTACACGAGAGCGAGCGCGTTGCTTATGAGCCGACGGTCCGCTGAAAGTGTCTCGTCGGGTTAAAAGGAAAAAGGAAGGCGAAGGCAAAAGAGCGAGAGAGAGAGGGGGAGGAAAAAATATATAGAGTCGAGCTTTATCGCGCAATTTATCGTCACGACTAACCCTCGGCGTTATCGCGGATTGGATTAAAACAGTGATTAGCACGAGAATCGGGCGTGTTAGGCGTGCGTGCCTCCCTATACCCTTATCAGCGTTGCCCATACGATAGCGATCGGACATTTAGTACCCTCGATAGTGACGCTAATCCGGAGTTACGAAGGAAGGAAGCAGTGGTTGTCAACTGTTATCCCGCGAGAAACAGCGATTTCGTTCGCCCTCAGCCCGTACACGCAATCAGACGAGCATGTAAATGCTAGATTAGGCCCGGGTAGGTGGTCTCCGTGCAGAATCGATTACTGGCCAATGCATAGGATAAAGAGTACTTTCCTAAATTTAGCTGGCATCCGCGGTAGTAAGCTAATGTTGCCAGCGGCCGCGATAATTGCAGAAAGATTGCACGCGAAGCATTTCACTCGAAAAATTAATTGTACTTTTATCGAATTTTATTTCTCGTAATCGTAAAATTTATTTCGTCATAATAATCGTTAATTTTTTTCATTTACAGTTAGTACAGTTTTACATTTACATTTAGTTATCAATTTTTAATATCATTCCAGAGACGCCTCACCAATTTCATTTTCAAGATCATAATTTATTATCTTGATATACTTATATATAAAAATTTGAAACAATTGATGGATTTTTATATAAGAATTTATACAAATTATATTATTGCGTTCTGATGCGAAATCTATAAATTGGTTGAAGCAGTGTCTGCAAATATGTATAGTTAGAAGCTTTCAACGTATCATCTATCAGCTCGTCTCCTCCTTTTCGACCATTCATTACAACTCCGACTGTAAGTGTGATTTATGAGGTATCTAATTTGATTAGGGCGATATGAGTGGGATGCTACGTGATTGTAACACCGATGATTTCATGCGGATACTGATGTACCGCTAATGTTACAAAGGGGATCCATTTCATTGATCAAACCCGGAATGATTTACTTCGTTCTGTCAGGCGAATTTTGCATTCTTGGGCGTGGTATCCTCTCGCGCGTATAAGACTTTCGGGAGGTAACGTGTGTCTCGTGGCTATGCGTTTATAATTGTCGTTCATCACCCCGCGGCTGCCAAATCCACTCTTATCAGAACAGACGACCCAACACGAATCGGACATTTTGTACTTTGCATATATGCGTTACGCTCGGAATCACGTTAAAGAATGAAATAAATGGTTAACGGCCGATATTCATCTTACAAAATCAATAATGTTCACGACCCCAGCAAGAAAAATGGTTTCATTTAAAGTAATATTGATTTATAAGTTTTACATGGTTTATATCAAGTCTCAAGAATAAATAAATGTTTCATGTATATCGCGATAAAGGTAGAATGTGTATGATAAATTATAACATACATTTTGCTGATATATTTAATTAACAGCGATGCATCAGCGTTGGATAAGTTTAGACAATGTCTTCCTGTCACGGAAATTCTGATAACGAGGAGAAAGAGAAACTCCGTGAAGATTTTATTGAATACGAGTATTATTAACATTTGACTTTCGGTATTATCGTGTTACCTTGCCGCTTCTCGGCATTGCGCCGCTATTAATTTTCCCCGTCGACGTAACTTTCCGCGAGATGAGGGAGACAATGCCCGTGAAATTCTCGTTTTCGCGGCGACCAAGATCGTGGCGAGATGGCGGGAGCGAAGTGCGGCGGCCGAGTGCATTAAGCTGGCAATTAAAAGCGGCGGAGATAATCGGAATAAGGCCGCCACGGTGAATCAGCCGGTGGGCCCGTTCCATTCCACGTGCAACGCCGCGCCAGATCCACGCGCTGGGGTGGTGGCCCGAGGTACGAGGCACCAGGAAAGCGAGGGGAATCGCAGACCAGGGTGAACTCCCGCGTTAATAGGGCCAAGCATTAGGTTATCTCTCCAGGGCTTACCGGTGGGACCGAGGGTAGCGCCGGTGGTTTACGTTGCTCGTGGGTGATGGGAGGGGAGAGCGACGTCGGGCGCTGCTCGTGATCTGCCCGGACACGCGTATCTCTTTGATATATTGCCCCGAGAAATGCGTTTTTCCACCCCGACCGCCCAACTCGTTCCGCTGAAACTTTGTGGCCGTTCATCCCCCGCTCGATCTTCTTGTCTTTTTAGATTTTCCGGGATTATGACGTTTCTTCGTGCCGGAAGATATATCTCGCATCATTATCAGTGCCAAATATAATTAAACGCGAATGTAATTAGACGTAAGTCTCAGATATGTTTTATATTTTTCTACGTATACGAGTAGTAATGTCGACACACGCGAATATTAATTAAGATTCCAAAGCTTTTAGCGGCATTAACGAAAGCCAAACTTTTTCTCCATGAAACTCGAAAAGAATAAGAATCTCAATTATAGCACTTTAATTTCCATCCCTTTTTGCTTAAAATATTGAGTTGAAACTATAAAATTATATTTGTACCGCCCAATGCATCGAATTCTCTCTTTGAGGGTTAATCCTGCGCCACCAAGCGCAATTGTTCTTTCTATTTCGTACGAAAGTTTCTGTTTTACATGTAACACACCACCACTTACCATTCTTTTCGATAGTTGCCTCATCCACCGTTCCTTTCTGACTTTTTCGGCACGCCATTCGAGCGATTCCCAATTAACTCCGTGACGCGGCCCATCAAAGAGTCAAAGCCGACCGAGAGGCTCTTCGAAAAAGCGCTCAACAAGATTTTGCACTCCTATGCACCATTTTTCATTTCACCACTCGCGCGGGAAATATCGAGAGACAAGAACGTCGATGTCGATTGATCGAGCAACAACGACGCGGACCTTTTCGTTTGCAGCATTATCGAGAAACGTCGCTATAGCAGCAACGTTTTCCTCGATACTGAAGATTCGCTTGCCTTCCGTGTTTGAGAACACAAAATAACCATTTATTATTCAGGATTGTTTACTGTTGTCGTCCCCAAAAGCTCACGCGCATAATTCCATTCAACTTTTTAATTCAATGAGTTAATTAATTCAATGAGTTCTCATAGTATCAGCTCATCATTTGAAGTGAGTTTTTGCATATTAAAATTATACTTTCGGAATCGGATTTAAAGTATTTTTGTTTGCTGTTTTAAATGTTAATTTTATTAGAAGATTAATGACAGCACTGATTTGCAAAATTCATAATATATACTTACTTGAATATAACATGAAAAGTTTTTTTATTATTTAAAGAATTATTTCAAAACGAAAATTTTAACATACTAATAACTATTGACTTTTTATATTAAAGATAACGATGTTACAATTTACTAATTTTAAATAATATGATAGATAATAGTAATAATAAACAATATACAGGGTGTCCGAAATAAAAGTACCCACACGAAAGTTGGTGGTAGATCGTGTCAAACCGAGAAGAAAAGTCATGTAACATTTTACAAAATTCACACTAGTTATTGAGTTATTAATTGTTAAAAATCGGAAGAAGGGATAGAGAGCGCGGTGCGGGAGACGTGGGCGGGGGCACGCTGCTCCTGCTGCAATTGTCGCTCTTACGTCTCGCGCACCGCGCTGTCTATCCCTTATTCCGATTTTTAACAATTAATAACTCAATAACTGTTGCGAATTTTGTAGTAGTAGTAGTAGTTATTGCGAATTTTGTAAAATGGTACATAACTTTTCTTCTCGGTTTGACCCGATCTATCACCAACTTTCGTGTGAGTACTTTTATTTCTGACACCCTGTATATTGTTTATTATTACTATTATCTATCATATTATTTAAAATTAGTAAATTGTAACATCGTTATC
>VBVR01003800.1:0-16289 GCA_011638315.1 Tetramorium parvispinum
CTACTATTCTATATTCTGGAAGATTTAAAAAATTTACTACGTATGAATATTCTCAGTTTCAGCATGCGTCTTTTGTTGTGCTCTCTTAGGGGCATTTCTTGTGGCCAGCATGTCTTGAATTTCCTATTAACATCGAATTAACATGCAAAATTTAAATCTAATTCATAATAAAACCCGTTACGTCTTATAACGATAATATGTGATCGAATTACCTGCAGTGTTTTTCCTTTTGTCTCTGGAATGGTGAATGAATATATCAAACTGATCATACCGATTACTGCATAAATCCAGAAAACATATTTCTCCTTAATGAGATCTACCAGCGGCTGATATGTTTTCGTTGCGATGAATGCGAATGCCGCCGACGTGATGTTCCCGACGAATCCAGCTGCACTTTTCAGATCGGATGGAAATATTTCACTTAGCAGCGTGTAGGGTACTGGTTCGTACCCGATTCCCATTAGCATTAACATCACTAACGATAAGATAATCAGCCATTCCAAATTACCGGGATCGTATTTACAGTCCAGCAGAAAGAAATGCAAACCTAACAATATCATCCCAATCATCACGCCGAAAGATGAGATTACTAACAGGATTTTGCGACCATAATAATCCATGGCGAATATGCCGATCCAGCTTTGAATTACATCTGCATAATAATTAGACATAAATCTAATTTTTGCGACTTTAAGAATAATATAAACGATTTAAGATTAGTATACATTATAATTAAGACAATTCTATCATCATAACATAATACAGAATGAATATAGATAATTAATATTATCAGTATCGAAATCAAACATACGGATCGCATTGATGATGATTACTACAGTCGAAGGAGTGATCGATGTGACCTTTCCCTTTCTCACAATAATCTCCATATACCCCAGAACAGTGTTTAATCCACTTGCGACTTCCCTAAGTATGAATAGTAAAGATATCATTATGAAAGAACGGCGATTCTTCGGTTCTTTTATCTGCTCCCATCGTTCTCTTAGGCTTCTTACTTGCGTTGATTTTACGTAAAGTTCAATGGCTTCTATTTCACTTCTTACATCAGGTTTTTGATAATACCATCGAATAGCTTGTTCCGCTCTAGAAGTATGATAATAAAGACAAAAATAATATATAATAATACATATAAAAATAATAAATAATTAACTGATGCAGATGATTTATATAAAAAATATACAAAATAAATAGAGCGAAGTATTGGTTCAGAAATTCCTTTTTTATATCTATCCTATTTAATATTTTCACATTATATGAAAATTATTTAAATAAAAAAGATATATTCTTGGGTGAAAAAATTCGTTATTTGAGACAGGATCATCAATCATAGTTCGTTAATTAATAAAATTGATAATTGGATACCGCTTTGAATATTGATTTATTTTATAAGGTAATTGTGAAAACAGAAAAATCATATTCACTTTTTAGTGTCATTGCATCGTACGCAATAATGTGGTGATTGCGGCAAAAATGAAAAAATCATCATAAAACATAGTGTAAATATCAAGCTGATGATACCATAATACATCATTGACATATTAGGACCCATTATAGTACCGATGAATATGCCTATTCCTATTGCGTTGCTTCCCAGAGTTACCAAAGCGCCGCGGATTGATGGCGCCGAAATTTCACCGAAATAAAATTGGAAGCAATTGAGTGACATCCCCATTGATATGCCTAATATGTGCGACAGATATTTAACTACAAACTCTCTAGATTAAGTTTAATTAAGTCTAGGAATAAAATATAAATAAAATGTAATGTTAAGTTGAAAGCAATTTAAACACAATAGAGAATTGAAGAAATAGTGAACAGAATATTAAGAATTAGAGAGCAATAAGGGTTTAAGGATTAAGCATCATAAATTGATGAATCGATTTATCCTACATGCCACATTGATAATTGTAGCAAGTGGCTATAACCGATGCTGTTACCTGAAAGTGTTCTCGAGACGTATAACCATATTGGGGTAGTGGCGAATATCATGCAAATCCAGCTCAAGAGTATCGGCACTCCCGATATCAAGACAGACATCTTACTGCCAATATTTTCTAAAGTGAGAGATCCGATGACGGTACCTAATAAGCCTCCGAAAAGTAATAGAGAGGCTATCCAGGATCCTTCTTCATTTGTTACATGAAATGGCGAAAACTCGCCGGTCAGTTGCGCCAAGTAAGGTGTTGTCCAACCGATTGCGAGACCAGTACTGATGAGCAATAGAGACACTACGACCCAATATTTTCATATTTCATACATTATAACAAATCGGTACGAATTCAGTTTACGTACCTCTTGTCAATTAAAAAGTGTGTGACGTACATGGGAGTGGGGGGAGTGGGGAATTAATCTTGTATTGAAATGCAAATTTTACATTAAACTGGATTAATTATTTTGAATTAACCAACCTGTTAGAGATGCGAAGTACTGATGCCACAGTTGAAATAGAGCCTTGGATATTTTTGCCATTTTAATCTTTCACAATATTATACACGTCTAATAGGAATACAGCTGGAGAAGACAAGAAATATAGTTATTGCATTAATCTGTATCATTGCAGTTGTTATTTTTTTTATATAATATTTGTTAGATGATAAATGTATAAATTGCATTTGCCATGTCGGTCACCATCACTGAACTTTTCGTTTACGCTTCATCACCTCAGTCACTAGTGACTGTTATCTAGTGAATGTGATAAGATATGTATAATAAGCGCTATTGTTTATATTGGTTGGAAATACTTTATGTTACGTAACTTTCCGTGCACGTTAGTCATTTAAATTATACAGTTTTTCCAACCAATTGAAACGATATCGCTTATACATATTTTTAAACATTCACTAGATATCAGTCACTAGTGACTGAGGTGACGACGCGTAAACGAAAAGTTCAGTGACGATGACCGTCATGGTAAATACAATTTATACATTTATCATCTAACAAATATTATATCAAAAAAATAACAACTGCAATGATACAGATTAATGCAATAACTATATTTCTTGTCTTCTCCAGCTGTATTCCTATTAGACGTGTATAATATTGTGAAAGAATAAAATGGCAAAAATATTCAAGGCTCTATTTCAACTATGGCCTCAGTGGTTCGCATCTCTAACAGGTTGGTTAATTCAAAAAAATTAATCCACTTTAATGCAAAATTTGCATTTCAATACAAGATTAATTCCCTACCCCACTCCCATGTATCTCACACATTTTTTAAGTGACAAAAGGTAAGTAAACTGAATTCGTATCGATTTATTAAAATGTAAGAAATATGAAAATATTGGGTCGTAGTGTCTCTATTGCTCATCAGTATTGGTCTCGCAACCGGTTGGACATCACCTTACTTGACGCAACTGACCCGCGAGTTTTCACCATTTCATGTAACAAATGAAGAAGGATCCTTGATTGCCTCTCTATTTTCTCTCGGACGCTTCTTAGGCTCCGTCATCGGATTTCTCACTTTCGAATATACTGGCAGTAAGATGACTGTTTTGATATCGGGATTGCCGATATTCTTGAGCTGGATTTGCACGATATTCGCCACTACTCCAACATGGTTATACGTCTCGAGAACACTTTCAGGTAACAGCGTTGGTTATAGCCACTTGCTACAACTGTCAGTGTGACATGTAGAATAAATCGAGTTATCAATTTATGATGTTTAATCCTTAAACCCTTATTGCTCTCTAATTCCTAATATTCCGTTCATTATATCTTCAATCCTCTATTGTATTTAAATTACTTTCAACTTAACATTACATTTTATTTATATTTTATTCATAGACTTAATGAAACTTAGTTTAGAGCCTTTATAGTTAAATATCTGTCGCACATATTAGGCATATCAATGGGGATGTCACTCAATTGCTTCCCATTTTATTTCGGTGAAATTTCGGCGCCATCAATCCGCGGCGCTTTGGTGTCTCTGGGACTCAATGCACTTATAATAGGCACATTCATCGGTACTATAATGGGTCCTAATATGTCAATGATGTATTATGGTATCACCAGCTTGATACTAACACTATGTTTTCTGATAATTTTTTCATTTTTGCCGCAATCACCACATTATTGCGTACGACGCAATGACACTAAAAGGTGAATATGATTTTTCTATTTTCACAATTACCTTCTAAAATAAATAAATATTCAAAACGGTATCCAATTATCAATTTTATTAGTTAACGAACTATGACAGATCCTGTCTCAAATAACGAATTTTTCCACCCAAGAATATATTTTTTCTATTTAAGTAATTTTCATATAATGTAAAAACATAAAATAGGATAGATATAAAAAAAGAATTTCTGAACCGATACTTCGCTGTATTTATTTTGTATATTTTTTATATAAATCATTTACACGAGTTAATTATTTATTATTTTTATATGTATTATTATGTATTATTTTTGTCTTTATTATCATACTTCTAGAGCGGAACAAACTATTCGATGGTATTATCGAAAACCTGATGTCAGAAGCGAAGTAGAAGACGTTGAACGTTTCGTAAAATCAACGCAAGTAAGAAGCATAAGAGAACGATGGAAGCAGATAAAAGAACCGAAGAATCGCCGTTCTTTCATAATGATATCTATACTATTCATACTTAAGGCACTCGGAACTGGATACAACAATGTTATGGTGTATATGGAGATTATTGTGAAAAAGGGAAGGGTCACATCGATCACTCCTTCAACTGTAGTAATTATCATCAATGGGATTTGTATGTTTGATTTCGATACTGATAATATTAATTATTTATATTCATTCTATATCATGTTACGTTGATAGAATTGTCTTAACTATAATGTATACTAATCTTAAATCGTTTATGTTATTCTTAAAGTCGCAAGAATTAGATTTATGTTTATTTATTATGCAGATGTAATTCAGGGCTGGATCGCCATATTCGCCATCGATTATTATGGTCGCAAAATCCTATTAGTAATTTCATTTTTCGGCGTGATGATTGGAATGATATTGTTGGGTTTGCATTTCTTTCTGCTGGACTGTAAATACGATCCCGGTAATTTGGAATGGCTGATTATCTTAGCGTTAGTGATGTTAACGCTAATGGGAATCGGGTATGGACCAGTACTCGCTACGCTGCTAAGTGAAATATTTCCATCCGATCTAAGAAGTACAGCTGGATTCGTCGGGAGCGTCACGTCGGCGGTATCCTCATTCATCGCATCGATAACATATCAGCCGCTGGTAGATCTCATTAAGGAGAAATATGTTTTCTGGATTTATGCAGCAATCGGTATGATCGGTTTGATATATTCATTCACCATTCCAGAGACAAAAGGAAAAACACTGCAGGTAATTCGATCACATATCATCGTTATAAGACGTAACGGGTTTTATTATGAATTAAATTTAAATTTTGCATGTTAATTCGATGTTAATAGGAAATTCAAGACATGCTGGCCACAATAAATGCCCCTAAGAGAGCACAACAAAAGACGCATGCTGAAACTGAGAATATTCATACGTAGTAAATTTTTTAAATCTTCCAGAATATAGAATAGTAGTTAATTAATGTACTTATGAGGAAAATTAAAATATTGTTTATTTATACAAATTCCAAAACTTCAAGTATTACTGAGGATGATCTCAAAGAACATCGAAACATTTGTTTTATATCCTTTTTATATAGGTTAACATCTATTTTATACGTTGTTTGTGTCTTTCATCTATTTTATATCTATTTGTGTCTATAATTACATATTAATATTCGTTAAGATAAAAAAATTACATGTTCATATCTCTTTATTAGGTTCTATGATTTGTCAATTATAATTTTATAAATTTGATTCTTCATCAATTTATAATTTTCCGTAAAAGTAAAAAGCTGATTATGTCATGACTCGTTGTCAATAACATGGCCTATCATTAATAGCTGTGTATGAAATATTAACTTGCCATGAGACGCATGTCTCTTGGTAAAACTTTATTTTGCATTTTATGGAGGAAATGTATATTATTTGCGTAAAACGTGAGAGCAATATCTCTCACCGTGAAGTTTACATAAATAGATATAGATTAAATGTTCAAGTTATTGTAAGTAAGAAAAATGCACGATATTAAAATATTATATTTGCTTATTTAATTCTTTACAGAAAAAATAGAAAACTATTTTATTATGTGTTATATGTCGAAGAGTATTTCAATCGTAGAGATTACGACGTCGCCCGAGAAATTTATTTAATAACAATCATGCGGAATTAATTTTCATTGCGACAGCTGAAATTAACAGTTTAGAGTTACGAACGATAACTATTGTTCAAAAGTATGCAGCAATTTTCATGGTGAGAGGATACTCGAATGTTTCACATTTAACGATTTTAAGAGATATCAGAGCTAAAAGTCATCACGATTTGTTATTCATCTTATAGCCTATTCAATAAATAACAATCTATAATTATTTTTTAAATACCTTTAAATACTTTTAATTACCTTTAAGAATTGTCTTAAGTATATTATACTTAAAGTACCCAGAACTCAATAATTAGTGAGTTTCCACTAAATACACCAGCTTCACACACACGCTATATTGTCTTAATCGAATACTGGTGTACTTTCGATAGAAGGATTCAATTCTTATCGAAAGAGAAGAAAGGAAAAACGCTGCAGTACTGTATGAGAGGATGCCTTTAAGACGGGAACGCGTCAAGACTTCGTCGTCCTGAAGAGCAACGACGACATACCAAGCGAAGAAAGGTCTTTGAAGAATCAGCCGGGAAAATAAATTGGCTACCTCGAATATCTCTCGCTCCAACGAGTTCTCGTGTAATGTTGCAAGTGTAGCGCGCGTGCTTCCTGTGCGCGACGTATCCTGTACACGTCGCATATACGTCGACGCAAACAAACGGAAGAATTCGAAGAACGAGGGGAAGACGAGGAAGTGTAGGTAGCACGGGCGACTGTAAAGTGGGTTACCGTAGTGGCGTCGCCTTCGAGAGGGATCTTCGGGAATTTCTTTCGTCATGGACGGCCCTTCGCCACTCACTTGGTTTTCTTCTCGACTTTCGCCCCCGGATAATCGCTTGCTCGTCGTATTCGTCAAAGCCACCGGTCGCATTACGATTTATGGGAATTTATAGAAAAAGACGATAATAGTCATCAACGCGTTAATTCAACCAAGAAAATCAAATTAAAACTTGATTCGTTCTCGAAATACTCTTTTCTCAGAAACTTCAGATTTTTCTTTTAGGATTACAATACTAAAAAAGATGAGCATATTCAAATAATAAACTGCAATTTATTATTTGAATATACTCATCTTTTTTATTATTGCAATCAAATAAACATTTCTCAAGAAATTGTGTTTATGCAAATAGAATTTGAAAAGAGATTGAAAAAGATTTGAGCGCGTGGATTACGCGTTAGGTACATGTGTGTATGTAAAAAAGATGTATGAAGCTGTCCATTGAAATGTCATGAGTAATGGAAAAACGGAAATACAAATTTTCAATGCGATGCACGCGTACAATAGAAAGTGAAAATAAGGTTTTCAAGCGCTGTTTCTGAAAGTAAAGCGTCTTCAATAAGGTAGGCAATAACAAATTCCATTAAAAGAGATTCACGAACAAACAAGCAGAATATTGCATTGTAAGAGCTTCCTTTTAGACGCTGAATAGTAAAGATTGAAGATGAAAGGCAAAGAACAGAGCAAAATAAAAGGAAAAATTGTGAAGGATTTAAAAAAGATTATTGATGCAATAGAAAAGAAACAGCAACGTTATTTTCTCTGTTTCGACAAAAATAAATGAACAAAAAAGTTTATTAAATTATTTCTGTACGAAGAAAGCTATAAATGGATATTTAAAGTACAAAACTAGTATTTTTCCTAATGTTATGCTACATATCTACTGTATTACGAAGAAGAGGCAGAGTTCAAAATCTCCTTTAAATTGATTTAATGGCATGGTTGGAAATCCCAATAAAACACGAAAGAAAAATCCTGCATATGTAAATTAACATACAATTGTATCGAAACGCCCTATACGAGACGTGTCAAATATAATATATTTATAGCATCAAATCTGTGTTTACTGTATGTGTGTATATATATATATATATATATGATCACTTTGCGCAAATGTATTCAGGATTATCTTACAACCAAAGAGAAGACTGAAACGCGGATAGCATCCGGATTTCGAAATCCAGAGAGCTTTATGATTCCGCGTGAATTACCATGGGATCCGGTTTTCGAAGGGAAAGAGGAGCAGAAGCGCGGAAGCGGATTAGTGCGTGTCTAGTTTGTCTTTGTATCATTAGCTTTTGACGTTAGCACCAAAAGCCGACGTGTTTCCAATATTTGCTTACATCAATGAAGTCTGCGGATTTGCCAACGCAATGCTCTGTACACGCCCTATATCGTAATACGTACTTGTACTTGCCAGACTTTACAAAATGCTATGGTAACTATAATAATGAATTCATATACATTGTGTCCCAAAAGCCATGTAACTAATTTTTCATAGATTTCTAATAAATATGTGGACAACTATTTTTCTAAACGAAATTGTTAAACGTATTGTACCATTTGCTATGAGAAACACTTGTTAATCATATTATAATTATATTACGTTATATATTCATACGATAACATATATTAATAATTAGATTGCAATATTTCTTAAACAAATTAAACGATAATGATGCAAAACATCAATCATGAATTATTATGCTATCAATTATCGTGTATGTATATGTATAGATATCCTACTACTACTACAATTATATATGATAATTGCGATTTTTTATTACTATTTAATTAATCTTAAAATATTGTTATAACGTATTATAATTATTTTTACACAGAGCAAAAAAATAATAATTATACATCTATAATCTATTGCCGCAATTATACTGAACGATCCGACTCAACACGCTTCGGTCGTAAAGTTATACAATGTAAAGACACTCCCTTTGTCGCAATTAGTGTACACTTTATTATTTCACACGCAATCAATTTGAGAGAAATGGTTACAAGGTAAAACGTGTTGTATACCGAACAATTATCACGGGAGAATCCCGAGGGAGTCACAGCTAGGCTGGGATCCGAAAAAGCGAAAATTCCGTTCGTGAAATTTTCGCTAATTGCTTTTCCCCTACTTTTCAGGCCATCTCGTGTCCCGAACGTTCCGTACCACAATCGTATGTCGGCAACGTCAGACAATTAAGGCACTTCACCACTGATTCGGACAGCTCAAAGCGGAGAATAAGCAAAATTGAAATACGACATAGTAATATATTGAATATCTGCATAGCCACTATTATACAAACGATCATTTCAGATATGATTTTGCTTAAATAAAAATTTAATGAAAATGTTTCTGATGTTGTTTTGATTTTTGAAGTAAAATATTAAACATCTTAATAAGCGAATTCTAAATTAATTTTTGAAAATAAAAATTTGATAAAAATTTTTTATTATGTTTTCTCTTTATCTACAAGATTATTTGATTATTTATTATTATTTTAATGTGAAGTTAAAAATTATATTTAGTTTAACGACTTATTTATTATTTCATTGTTTCAATTAAAATGCTTTGTAACAGTAAATTTTTTACCAAAAATTTAAAAAAGCACAAACAAAATAAAACAGTTATTCAATAAACACGACAAAAAATATTTTCTCTCTGTGAACATAAATACGTTTACCATACTGTTGCTACTTTTCACTACCATACAGTCTTTCAAAGATGTTTTATATAACTATATTTATTGCTGAATACGGTCGTGCACTGTCGTCAGTAATAGCGGATGGCAACGAAACATGTTTATCACTAGTGTAAACCAATTTCGCCGTAAATCCTGCCGAAGATCTTTTCTATACCTCCTTGTTGTTCCTTTTCCCTTGCCATAATTCGATATCTACTGGTTCGTTAGCCTCATAAACTCGCCCGCGAGCTTCAGAACGGAATCGAATTTTCTATGGCTCTACTTGAGATAACAGTCAATGACAAAGCGCGAGTAGCTAGAATATATTTTTTTATATCTTAATTCTTTTTTTTTTGTATGAACTCAATTCTTCCCATTATTAATCCTCATACGTTATATGCATAGCATATTGTCTTTAAATAATTTTTGGGAGAAGTATTTTTGTTCTCATTTTAATACTCAATATGCAATTTGCGGGAATAAAATTTGACTATCTTTTATGAAAAAAAAAAAAGTAATAATAGATAGTAAGAGTGCCAAAACTAAATAGATCAAACGAAAAAATTAAAACAAGAGACTTATGCTGCAATTTTGTAACTCTTAATGACAGTTCGTTGTCGTTATAATATCATTGCGCAGGTTTTTTTCACATAGTAAAAAAGCTGCGCAACGATATTATAACGTTATCGAACTGTCGTTAAGAGTTACAGAATCGTAGCATTAATGTTAGGTTTATATTATAATATCAGAAACTTATCGATCTATAAGTTAATAGAAAAATATTAATAAAATATTATCACTATATTTTATCTTAGTACACATATTTCGCGTATATTATTCAAATTAAAATTATTTTAAGCCAAATGAAGAAATCACATATGGCTATACCCCAAATATTAGGCGAACGTATGCGTAACACATCGCAGCAGATACGAGAACACAGTGATAAACTTCTGCGATAGTAACCGTAATAAATGACTTAAGGGCGGCACTTCGTACTTCCGCACCGTCACCCCGGTGCGCTTCCGAGAGTACCCAGTAACCGAAACGTACGCGAATTTCGTGGAAGATCGTGAGGAGGTATATCGCTATCCAGAAGAGCACGTACGTGGCCTCTTTCGAACGTTTCCGCGTTTTTATGAGCGTCGGCAAGCCCGGAGGCCTCTGACTTTTTCATCGTCGCCATACTTCTTTCACAACCCCGCGCTTGTGACTTACATTTTAGCAAGCTACGATATCTCTCGCCGTGAGATGTCGACGAAGGTATTATTAAGCAATCGGTAAATAGTTTTTTTTACGGCGATTTCTTATTGTTAAGTATCCCTACAATATATCCCTATAATATTAAAACTATAAAGAAAGTTTTCTTCAAGTCTCTAAACAAAAGCTCTATTCGCCTCTGATCGAAGCGCTATCGAAAATCTCTTACTTCTTCATAAGAATCTTCTGCAAGATTCAAAAATTGGAATCTGCTTTGTATTAATTACGTTCATACTTCCACTTCATAGCTCGCTAGCCGCGAATGTAATTACGGATCCCGTATAATTATGGATACTACATGATGCATATTGTATACGGGACATCGACGTATGCGAACGCATAGAAATTACAGACGGCATATGGTGACGCCGTATAGTCTAGGCTCCATTAAGTCGTCGGTTAGTGCACGTGCCACAAGAGGATCGAGGGATCTCACACAAGACCCACGGATATTGGACGGCATCTCCGCTATACCCTGCCGTATACCTACCTACCAAAGGTCGTCATTTAGCAGGATTGATGGACTAAGACCTGCGTCCAGTGTCCATGAGGGTGCATATTATTGCACGAGATGAATCCAAGGGGTAACAAAAACAACGGCAGCGTGTCAAATATGAGATATAAACTAATTTAACAAGATAGTATCTATACATATGCATTCCTTTTATGACAAGTCCATTACGTATTTTGTACTCGCTTATTCATAACTAAATATTAATATTAATAGGCAATTAAGATTAATATTACAATTGCGCTAGTTTAGCATAAACAAATAAATATCCAATATTATTTGTTATGGTATAATGATGTGAGCATTGTCAATGTTATTATTGCAAAAATGTAAAACGTGTAAGTATTAAATTTGTAATAAAAAGTATTGAGTTTCGAGTGCATCACACAGATTATGAGCTAACAATTTGCTGCAAGCCATAGATTTCTTTGGGAATCGGAGGAGAAAAATTTGTGATTTCGTTCAAAATAGTCTCCAATAGTAATTACGTTGATTTTTCAATGTGCAAGAAAAAAACAAATTATCTTGTGGAATAATTATAAATTCTACCTGCGTACGTAATGTCAACGATACATTGTTTCATATATTTCATTCGGAAATAACTTTCTCATGCGCGGTAACGGATTTTCCGAGTTCCATTCCATTTGTTAGCTTAAGTGCACGCGCAAACTTTCCGTTTCCTTTTCTTCGATTGTCGTCGTGCGAAGAAGATCGGCGCGAATTTACTGGCAAACACGGGATCACGGTTTCTGAAAGCTCGGTCCTCTAACTCGTCAATCTAAGATAGGAGAACTCATTGAAGGGGTTTCAAACAAAGTTTGTCTTTCGCTTTCTCAAATCCAAGGAAAAGGAACAATGTAATATTCCTTTTACTTTCAACTTATAATCTCTCTCTCTCTCTCTCTCTCTCTCTCTCTCTCTCTCTGTTCTTTTTTTTTTCGTTCCTTTTGAATTTTTTCCAAAATTAGGGTTTGCATTAGAATTTTTTAATCTAAGTAGCTTATACAGCAGATCATGTTAGATCATTTACATCATTTCCTTTTTATATGTCCTATTTATACGTCCAAGACATTAGAGTTTCACGTGCAGCGAAAAGTTAAGGGAATCCGACGAATATGAGTTACAAGTCAAGAGAGTTAAGTAGATACTAAGGGAACGAGATACCGTTATCTTTCGTAGTAGCGTCCTTGCAGGAATCCAAGCGCAGGGTGTTACGAAAGCCAAATAAGTTTGAATAGAGCCCGCATTCCGCATCGAATATCCCGAGAAACTCATTAAGTGAGTTGCCCCATCAAGCGAATGAGCGAGCAGAGGGAGGCATGATAGTAAAGGGTGAGGGAGTGACGTGTGGGTGGGGCAGGCAGCTGTTTGTTCGACTTTAGACTTAGTTTACGGCAAAAGTATCCGACTAGTTACGAGGCCGCTTCGTTTACATCGCTCTCTTCACGACGAAAACGTTTAACAATAAACGTGTTACGTTTGTCCGGTTAAACTACACTTGACTTTGGAATAACCCAAATTACCATTCAACTTCAACGCTGAGATAATTTACATTACTTCGTGCATCGTCTCGTGTTTCTGCTTCAATATTATCCAGCTTTTTCTAGTTCTAATAAATGAATATGATTGATGCTTGTTATGTGTTTAATAGAAACATTTACAATATACAATTTTATGTGATGATAATAAACCAATAATAGATATATCTGAGATAGCAATAAGAAAAAAAATATAAGAAACGTGAAAAACAATTAATGTAACCGGATCCAGATGAGATTAATTGAACCGTATATGATGTAAGTTTTTTTTTTATCAATAATAGCACATCTAAATTTTAGTTGCTTTAATATAGTTCTAACTATGGTATAATTTATTGGAAAATTTCAATTGCAAATTGAAAATTAATGGTCTAAATGTTCCAAACGATTAACGATCGTAAATGAAACCACAATGACCATTAATAATAGTATATTATTTTCACAGATTGTCGATATCAATAACAATTACTACTCCAATATTGTAAAATATTATATCTTTTATTTACTTTTTACTTTTTCCTGTTTTCTTCGTACGCTATCAAACAAATGTTTCAATATATATACAGACATTCCAAAAATATGTACTCAACATTTCTTTATGTTTGAATCAAGGAGATCGAATTATGCTGTCTGTGATTACAATTTTCCTTCCCATTATGTCAATTGAGAACCAAAAATAAAGAGTATAATATCCTTTCGCGATAACTTTCCAAGAACAAGAAAAAATTACTATCGCTCGCCGTACTATCAGACGATATCGTTATTAATATGCAATGCAAGTGCCTCATATCTCATCATTGTGTATTTGCGCGTGCGGTGATTCCGGAACAAATACGGCAGTGAACGCATACAGGTAACACGTGTAAAGCGCACAGTGATGCAGTTTTTGCGACGAATTAACCGCGTCATCGAAAGACCACAGTATTTTATCAGTTGTCAGAACGCGGCGTGCAGTGTTTTTTTATTGAAATTATTTTTGCTTCTATTTTTACTGAGCATTTTATCGAATGTTACGAATGTACTTTTGTGGTAAAAGCGATGTTAACTGCGACCTAAACTGCGAATGTTCAAAGTTACACCCATATCTAAATCAATTTATGCTCTATCTAAATAATTGTTTCCTTTTATTATTTTAATTCCATTAAGAGAACTTATAGTATAAAATGTTTTTTTAAGAAATATACCAGAATATATTAGATTCATATCTATTCAGAAATTCAAGGTGAGGATATTTCTCTCTGGTTATATCAATATATAATCTGTATCAAACTATACATATGTATCAAGATACAGTTTTATTTCTTTTAGAGAAGGGAATCACCTTCCTATAAGTTTGTTCCCGCATTTCGCTATCATCCTGTACAATAAAACAAAATTACAGAATTAAAAGATTCCACAATTTAATTTAATAAAAAAATTAGTAAAAAGAAAATAATTATGAATTAACTGATTTTTTTCGCGATATACAATTTTGCGAAATAGAATCTAACAAGACAGAATTTATTTAAAATCTAACAGTAATAATGGAAAAATACTAGAACTGTCTTGTACGAAAGTTTTTTTTCACGTGCCAACAATTTGTACATTTATTTGTATTTTTCTCATCATTAAGCGAAAATCATCCGTTGCGGACCAGAAAGAAAACTATGTTGAATTCAATTCGAACCTAGTGTGGCATTCCTATCAACAGGATCAAACACTATTACCACTAAGAGAACTAGTTGATGACCAAAGATCAGTGTGACACTGCCATCAAATATCCATTTCCGTTTTTATCGCCATAAAACGTTCGTATGACCTGGAACCGGAAATGACGACGAGCCCTACCTTTGCGATGAAATAAGTGCGGAGAAAGAAAAACTACTTTTTTCTGGATTATTTTTTTACTACTTTAATAATCTAACTGTTCTTCTAGAGTAAATCTCATCAAATGATATGGATCATGATTGTTTCAAAAATTCTTTGTTCTGAATTGTAATAGCAATTTAAAGCAATGCATTAAAATGCTCAATGCATTAAAATATGTAAGTATATAAAAATTGGTAAATATACATACATAATAATGATATGTTAATAGCTTAAAATAGATCAGTATTTTTTTCGATGTTCATTTTATTATTTATTATTATTTTTTACGTATTATAAAAATCTAAATTAAGGATTAAATTAAAGATAAATATTGCAAATAAATATATATAAATAGTGACGTCTTTGAAGAAGTTTTAGTATTTGATTTACGGTAATAAAACGAGCTTAAATGTGTGTGATATTTGTCTATACACTGAGAGAAACTATTTGATGAAACTGTATTCGTTTTGTAAGAAGTAGTGTAGTGAACTTATATGCGATATGCGGTTCACACATTCAATATTTTGATAACGGCGCCTTAATGCGTCATAGTAGTCGCTACTGGAACATTTAGTCATAGGTATTTAGACAGTTTGGTAATCTTCTCTAGACATGTGGTGCCGCGGTTGTGACGACGCGATAGTCAATTATCTCTCGCTAAGACTCTTTTTTTTTCGTCTTTCGTAACGCTCATCAAATGAATTGTACATTATACTAGACGGTTTGGTAAACGTATCTAAACATTACTGTAATATTAATTAAACAATGCGCTTACCAGATAGTTTAGTAGATTATTGATTAGATGTCTTGTTACACGATTATCACTATACCGTTTGGTAAACCGATTCTGAATTTTGAATAGAGTCACCAGATATTTCCGTCAGTCTAATTAATGTTATCTCGTTATCTAATCGGCGAAAAGCAAATTTCTTGCACATATGAATGCAAATAACGATCAAGACTACTTTCTTTGCCAGTCATATCTCTGTAATTGAAGCGGCAAACAGAAATGCGAATATCGACACGTACGTGTATTAATTCGTACATTGAGAGCAATTATTTGGTGATTGAAACTATACTCGTTTTGTAAGAGGTAGCGTAGTAAACTTATATGCGATATATGAGTCACATATTCTAATATTCTGATAACGGCGCCTTATAATGGTCGTGTCGTAGTCAACGTGTCATAGTAGTCGATACCAAGTCATTTACCCAGTAGAGACAAAGTAACAGTAATACAACTTCAATGTTAAAATTTCCTACTCATACTGAGAGAAAAATATAGATACTTTTGAACTCAATCACAATTTTATAATATTTCTAATTACGATAATTACACAGGCACACAAAAAAAAGTGGTTTGGCCTGTATATTAGACTAGTGTATTCCTATGTATTTTGACCCGCTGAATCCAAATCCGAGGTCAGAATTGATAG
>VBVR01003801.1:0-16287 GCA_011638315.1 Tetramorium parvispinum
AAATAGGACCATATAAGGTAATTTGCTTAGTCAATCGCGCGACGCTTTTTCAGCAGTTCTGCATTTCCGTTAGCCGGTTGCTACGTTGATCGCTCGCGGTCTTAGATTACTAGTTTCGTATTCGGCACTCTTGCATTTCCGGCCGATGGCGTGATCGTTGCTATGCTCGGAAATGCGAGCTTGCCTTGTGGTAGCTTTTGGGCTACAACAGTATATTAGCGTACGATACTAAAATATAATAATCGTATATCGTACAATAGTTAAAATTCATATAAATACAATAATTATCGTACGGATCCTAAAGCCTGTATCAGATTACGGATTGAAACTGGGATTAGATTGAAATTTGACCAATCAGAATAAAGCTAATATAAAATAATTCTGTTAACATTGTTCTGATTGGTCAAAGTCTAATTTAATCCCCCTCCCAATTCGTAGTCTGATACGGGTTTTATATTGTTCAAGACCGATAATTTCATGGGAGTTGAATCGGGAAACTCACTGCACGCTAACGCCCTCTCAGCAATATCGCGGTCAGGATAGAAAACAATAGAGACCGATAGGATGTTACACCAACGAAACACGATCTAATCTTATCGGTGCATATTGAAAGCAATTATAATATTATAAAGTAATAGATAAATTCATTTCAGCGTACCGTACATGTATCTATAACGGAACAATTAGAAAAAAAAGATAGGGAAAAATTTGTCAGTGGAATTCCCATTTATGTATTGATGGTTGAAGGCGACTTAATAATAAATACATAATAAATTATTAACTACATTAATTATTAAAATCTTTGGAAAGATATTATTAATTAATCATTAATATGAATAGCGATTTATTATTAATCAAATTGCTGCTTTCCTATTGAATTATTATCCTTCATATATTAATTTGTAGAATGAATTTAGTTGGTTTTCCCTATCAATAGATTTAAAAATCCTCAGGATATTGACCATTATTATCTTGCACCTGTTGATGAATTATTATTATCAATCAATCGCGATAGTTGTATGTTCAAAAAATAAGCCTCTAATTCGAGGAGCAGATTCTTACATGAACATGTATTCATTATAATTGTTTTCCTTTTTATCTTTATTTTTATATTATTCATATATTATAAATAATATGTTATTAATAAATTATATACAATTTAATTTATATGCTGATTTTCACGGTTTATTATCGGTTATTTTATATTGCGGATGCAAAAGCGTTCAAATCCCGCTCGGTTGGTGCCCGTCGCTGCCATCTTGGCTGACAATCGTTCTTTTGTACGCCGCCCAGTACTGGGAAATGATTGGTCAAATCGATATCGAATCGATATCGATTCGATGTCTTTTCGATCATCATTTCTGATCATTGGTTGCTTCTATTCCGCAGCTCTATTCTATACATGTGATTTCAGCCTTAGGTAAATTTTTTATTCATGTGAACAATGAGATTTACCAGCGCCAAAAGAATAGAAGAAGAAGAACAATGAGACTTGAATATCACGTAAATATATATACGCGATACGCGTTACGCGGAAAATGTTCGCCATGGGACCGCGCTTTAATGCCGAGTAGCAATTGTGGATACGATACGAATTTTTAATCGCAAAGGTATATTATTTTTATCATATTAAATTCCTAATTTGATATAAATGCCATATTGTAACCTAACACATCGTAACATTAAAGGGCCTTCTACAATAAGTTGCAAACGCCTTGTTGCCAGTTGCGAACATCGTGATACGGCGTTGTGATTCATCAATTATGTCATTTGCCACTGGCGACGAAGCCTTCGCAACTTATTGTAGAACGCCCCTAAATGTGTAGATCGCTTGCTTGCTTTGATGTGAAAAAGGTGCACGATGCACATCTAGGAGCAACAAGTGCAGCACCGGCGCGACGGTAACGTGCGAAGTTTGCCGCGTGACGTTCGAATTCTCTCCGTCGTGCGAGATCACTTACGTGTCAATTCGCAAAGCGTCATGGAACGTGTCGGATCCGCAGCTTTGTCATGATAACGTAATAAACCGCGCGTCGTGTGCGATTGATGTCCGGAATGCCGCGCGAAGGTTACACGATCATCGTGCGTTTCAGTAGTTCAGTAATTAATTGTGTTTTGCGAGTGAGATCGCGAGTGTGGAAGTGCCATGGAAAAGCAGTGGAGGATCGAGAAAGATGGAGAAAGTAGGATGGCTTCGGGCGACGGCGGAATAGCAGTGAGGTGAATAATTTACAATTTATTTACTATTTGTGCGGAATTAATTATTTTTGTCTGTAACGCGATATTTGTGTTTTTAATATATTATATGTAATATGACGTATATATTGTATTTCAAATTATTTTGAGATGCTGTAAAATAATTAATATAATATTTATAAAATTTAATGTATATTTATATATAATATTATATAGAAACTATAGAGATTATTAGAATTATTTATATAAGAATTGTGATGGTTTTATCTGCATATTTATTATGTATCAAATTTTATGTACAAATTATATGTATTTTATATTCAAGAAAAATTTATTTTGCAAAGTATATCTTTTTGTTAATGTCTAATTACAGTATTAATTAAAAAATTATAAGTTTGTGCAATGATTGATTTAATATTTGGATATTTATATTTTACAGATGCTGTGTAATTCCGCTGCTGCGCATCAGAGTGGTGAGGGTTTCATTATTTTTTTATTTTCACATTGAAATAATGGATTTATAAAAATTAATATATTTTAATTGTAATAATATGAATATATTTTATATACGATATATACGATAAAATATAAAGATATTATAGATTTATATAATATTTTATAAATTCATTATATGTATGTGTTTCTGAACTTGAAGGTATAATAACTTAAAACTTTAACACTTAAAATAGATTAACATTATTATTAATATAAAAATTATTAAGAATATGCATATGTGGTCTTTCGTCTTTTTTTTTATTATGAATTCATTTTTATTATGAGTCATTTATTATGAATAAGAATGTGTATGAAGTTACATGTTCAGACTTTAAAAGATTACAACAAAGGTTGCAACAGATGGCCTTTCGCAGCTCAAAGATTTTAAAACGCGAGCTGCGATTAAGACAAACTGTCATATTTACAAATACGAGTCAATAACTAAAAAGATTTTATATTGTTTTATATTTTTATAATTATCGGAAAAAAGTGACTTTTTTATTATATATAATTTATATATAACAGATCGAAAAACTAGTTTAGTTATCTTGATATGCAGATGAAATTAGAACAGATTTATTGGGAAAGAGGGGAAAGTAATATTCAGCAGTCTGGTTCGAGGCGTGCACTTTTTATTGCCATTAAATCTTTTTTGTATCGTACTACTTTCCTTTGGCTTTCTTATCTTCCACATTATGATTCCTTAAAATTATCTAATCGCATGCGGATACCAACGCGTTAAAATAAACGAAATCCGTCGCGTGTTTTTTAAACGCTACTCGTCGCATGAGAGTCCTCAAGTGTTGCTAGGCTGCTGGCCCTCAATGACGCCAGGCTCAAGGAACTATGATTTAGTGTATTCATGCCGTGAGGATCTTCGCAATGCAGGTACAGCCGTGAACTGACAGACTTGTGGCAATCGGGGCATAAACGTTTCTTCTTCTTGTCACGTCTCTTCAAGATGTCGTATGCACATCTGCCAAATGCATGTTGCACGAGAAAAAAATAATGAACAGGAGAAATGTTCTTTCGAATGAAATTGGCAATTAGAATTTTACTCGAAATTATATACTTGATTCTCGCTCTAGCTCATCTGTTTCTTAACAGAAAAGTAGTTCCTGAGTTTTTCCGCGTGTCTTACCGAGCGTGTAATATGTGAGAGCAAGGTAATGCTTCCAGGGAATCAGCTTCCAGACCGAAGGGTTCGTTACAGCTTCCGCATCGTAGCTCCAAATCTTCCTCCATCGCGATCGCCAGTCTCTCGTAATGTCCCTTTTGCTCCTCGTCTCCCAAAGACCCGTAAATTTTCGACAATCTGGACCTGACTGTTCGCACCAGAAGCTGCAAGCAATCAGATTCTCATAATTTTAGTTTGAATTTAGTTTGATATTTTTTTCTCACAGAGAATCATGTAGATTTGTAAAGTGATATTTTTTTCAGCGGCATTAGAATGTTATTGGAGATACCTCCGACTTTTTTCTTTTCTTCTCTCGAGCAAGAATTAAAGGTTTCGTTAATATCCTTCGGTTGATAACCTTTGGTCCATTGTATGCAGAAAAGACACGATAATAAACTATAAATAGCGAAATATCTTGCCATTTTAATTCGCAGACTAACAATAATCTTTATTGAGCTCTGTGGGGCAGCACCGACGGGCTGCACATTTTACGTTATTGGTTGCGTGTGCGCGTATACAGCGTCAAAATGGAGAACCGGCTCCATTGATTCGTAGACACAAATAGCGCGAGGATTCGGTGCGCGTGGTGTGAGTGTGATAATATATGCATGAAATACTTGTACGATGTACCAGCGGCGTTGTAGTGTCGATAGCTTTCTCGGTATTTCATTGAAACTCGCGATAATTTTTAGATATGTGGATGCAACATCCTTGTCTATCCTCGGATGAAATTTTTTCTGTTGCTTTGTGAGGTTCTCATATTCAAAATTTATCAATTCTATTTTAATAATTAAATTCCATTTTAAATAAATCTACAAACTCATCGGTAAAGATCGAATTTTTAAATATGTTAGAGGCATCTTCGATTAAAATGTCACAAAATTTATAAAGGGATGTAAAATTTTGTTCACTAAAAAAAATTTCGCGTGGCAAGAATTAACCAGGTTTACATATACTCTATGCTAAATCTATCTAAATCAATTTCTAAAAATCAATGGAATTAACTTCAGCGCATTTGATTTGCTGCAAATCAGCGACACTTCATTGCATTCGAGTTCCACTGATCCTCAAAGATTAAAGAAAAGGAGAAAAAATCCCACGTTTTTACTTAAAGGCGTAAAGGGAGGAAATTGATTTCACAGTACATCGCTCTCTCACTCTCTCTCCCTCCCTCCCTTCCTCCCTCCCTCTTTCTCTCTCTGTAAATTGGAATGAATGACATGCATCGCAATCCATGATGTATTGGCAGTTTACCTTGGCGCCAACCGATCCCGCCACTTCCAAGAGCCTAGTATTGAACTCAAGGGGTCTGCAATTGCATATCTTGTGCTGGAGCCTAAGAGCTTCCAGGCATCTCGCCGCGCCGTCCATCGCTTCCATCTGGCACAGTCGATCGCCAGTCGCGGCCGCCGAGCCCATCGCGCTCTCATACTGTCGGAACGCTTTCTGCAAAACGTCCATCTTTATCTCACCGATGTTATCGTTCTGATAAGCTGACCGGCGTACGCGATGCGTAAACTAAAGGCTAATTGTATATGCATCGCGATCGCCAACTAAAAGACAGATTAAATTCAACAGGCAAGCTTCTATCGCAAAAGCGCCATCATATTTGACATTCGCGTAAGCAGCAAATGAAACAAACGTCGCTGTCAATTCGTAATATTACATATTTTACTATATGTGTGAATATTATATGGCTTTATTTGTTGGGACAGACAGAAACTTAATGTGATGTATTTATGATCATAAATTTATTATCATAAATATCGAAATCGATATCGAAAACATTTAATAAATTACACGACAAATTGATAAATTACTAAATCAGATATTCTTCGATTTTTCGGGATCTGTTTGTAATCTTATTGTTAGCTAAATTTAGCTACAATTATAATTTATAATCAAACGCATTTATTGAATGCATATAATCTTAGAATATTAAAAATTGTATTCCTATTTTTCTCTGACTAATTTCCATATATTTCTGTTATTATTATACAATAATATTGATATTATATATATTTTTTGTATATAATACAAATTTATTTACATTAAATCTGTAAATGTAAGATTACAAATAAAATATACGTCGTTAATTTATAAATTGTCTAAATAGAAATTCGCATGTGTAAATAACGAAGGTAAAATATATCAAAGATATATCTTTTTATGTTCTTTTGATGGAAACATTTTAGAAACTGCATTTACTAGTAATCATACAAATAACACGCTCTCAATATTCTGCCTTGTTTCGAAGTGGATGTTTCAACAAATTTTTGTCATTCGCTTTTCAACAATGCTCGAAAGGTTTTGCAGCAACAAAACAAAACAAAAGCGATATGCGTTGCAAGCGTGATAAAATCGCTTTTGCAACATGCGTGACATGCAAAGGAACACTTCAGTTATGGCATTTTTTTATCGTCGATGACAGTACCGTAACAATGTTGGAACGAACAATGAGGCTGTGAATGGTTCTGATAGCATCGTAACACTTGATGTGAATGCTGATGAAAAATCTATCTGTCGAAACTGTTTTTGATGCAATATGCAAATACATATATTGGCGTTATTTCCATGATCACACATTTCAATCTTTACACATGAATGTGTGAAAAAGGAAAAATCTTCACACATATTCACAAACGTTATTATCATTGTGCTTTTAAAATAAACTTTATGCGCGTATCGCATCTATTTGTAATTAATGCGAATAAAAAAAATAAGAAAATCACTCGCGATATTGTTAGATTTCATGATGAAAGCTAAAGAAAGGGCATACCGATAACTTGGAGTAAATTACTCACATTTATGTCGGACTTTTTTCTGTATATGTCTCCCATAATACGGATGCTCCGAGCGTAACTCGCTTGGTCACCAGAAACCAGCGATAATCGCGTTGCCTCCTGTGCAAACGAGAATTGATTCATCGGTTAAGTCATATTTTTATGGTTTTAATTGCTCAATACGAATTTCCCTAAATATTCCCGATAAATTACGCAACGCGAGTTACACAGAATTTCTTCGAAGATATTAATGTTTTCGACAAAAACACAAATATATTGTCGCGTGATTGAGGAAAAAGAATTGTGAGATTAAAACTTATCGTTCGTCGAAAAATTCGCAATATCGTTTTAACTTAAATCATTTTAACGGGACACAGTTCTACGCTGATTTTTATCTTTGATCTCTGAACGAAGTTTTTTCTCTCTTTCTTTCCCTTGAGAAATTTTAAGTTGGAGCTTTACCGAGCAGTAATCATGAGCATCGCCCAGCTCGCCCTTTTTTCTTAGCGCCGCGGCCATTTGTAATAACGCTGCTCTGTGATGACGCGAATTCAGATCTCCCAGCTGTAAACTTCTGGAGAGATCGTAAGCTCTTGCCGCGTATCTCGCGCTCTTGTCCGCGTCCTGTAATCTGCAGAAGAGTTCCGATAGACCGACGTACACCTGGGAAAGAAATCGCACGAAATCAGAGTAGGTCACTTTCATGGGCGGACGGACTAAAGATTATCAACGAAGGAAAATTTTTACATGAACCTTAACTCGAATATATTTTATGAAAGAGAGAAGAGAAAATATTCTCTTGATTGCGATCTAATTTTCTTTCTTGGATTGGATGTCAGTATTATAAAAATAGAATTTTCGAAGCAAAGAATAAAAATATTTCTTTATAAATTCATTACATTACGAAATAAAGTTTTACACGGATTTTTTTGGAGCATTAATCATCGCAGAGAGAACTGATATTCTTGAAATTCAGATAGCGCCAAGTGCAGATTTGTAAAATTGCTACTCCGAAATACAAATTTTTACAAAATTGCTACAGCATTTGATTATCCATGATTTATCCATTTGTCTATGGACAATCGAAGTTCATATATAATTAAAAAAAAACGCACTTAGAAGCTAATGATGATTCTTTGTACATTAAAATTTTTTTGCGAAGTGGAAAAAATAATTATTTATAGACAAATATGAACAAATTGTGGACAATCGAATGCCATATAAATTTTGTGAAAAATTACATTTTGGACCAATTTTATAGCTCTTTTAAGTGCACGACGCAAAGGAGGTTGCAGCTATTTGCGAAATGAAATATGGATTAGGCAATGCGAATCCAATTCATCTCGCAAATCACAATTGCTGCTTTTCTAATCGCAGCGTTCCTGCGCCGTCCGTTAATTAACAAACATTGTAACAATAATGCGCGCTTACATACTTGTGCGAAAGAGGAAACTAGGAAACAAAGGGACCTAATTACCTGTAGTTCTAAGGAGGGATCTTGAATGGAGTGGGCGATTTTGTGGGCTCTTTGAAACGCTTCCAAGGCTTTACAGAATCCTGCTAGCTCTAAGTGGACTCTGCCTACGGTTAAGTGAACTAATCCAGCAGTCGCGCACTGATCGCACTCGTTGTACAAGCTGCGAGAATACAAAATCATAGATATTAGCACACATACATGTGCAGGTAACGAGTAAAATCATCGCAAGAATTCGATTATCTCTTTTCAAATTTAGAATTGTCACCACTGAGCTCTCATAAACAGAGGTGCATTTTGACTTGTATCAATGGTCTATCAACAACTACTAACTGTACAATAGCAGAGAAATACAGAAATATACCATCTATTTTAGGTTTCTCGATAGTTGACGTTACATTATTTATGTAGAATGTATAACGAATGAAGAGGCTCAAACCTGTGCCGAGCGTAATCTAACGCTCTATCCAGAGCCCCTAATCTCTCGTGAGCCCTAGCCAAATTCAAATACGCTTCTGCCCGCATGTTCGGCGAATCCAACTCTTCCGAAATGCATAATTGCTTGTTACCAAATTCAATGCTGTCTCTAAAAAGGAGAAAAAAATTCGTGGTGGAAAAATTGCAGTATTAATATTGGAAAGGACAATACTTTCGTAGAGAGGGAAGGGAGATAAAATAATCGTAAAACTAATGCTTAACTATCTTTAAACGAAATATCAGGCATTTAAACGTATTGTTAATAAGATGTCATATAATATATTCATATAATATTTCTCGTATGAAAATTACTATATCCAATTTAATTGACTCTTTTCTTCCTACTTTTTTAAAATTATTTTAATAATATGGATAACACTTGCGGACTTTACTTTGCGTATGTATAAATAGCGCAAACGAAGGCGACAAAGAATTGGAAAAAATATTACAAATTATGTAATTGTAATAATCTACCTGTATTTGCCCCAATCCATGTACGCCTGATACAAGTAACCGAGAAGAGCAAATTTATCCTCGCGGTGTCTGATACTCTTGAGGGCGCCCCTCCATTTTCTAACCGCGGCTTGTTGTTTGTGAGCCCGGTACAATTTCAAGCCTTGCTCCACCTGGGTCAAAATAATGGAATTTCAGCACTTTACGTGTCCTATTTGCTGCACGTGCTGATTTATTTATCGCGCAATCCTCACAAAAGGTAAAAAGAGCGAGCTCGCGGGGAAGAAAATAAAATTTTATTAATTATTTATCTCCTTTTTAAATTACTCATCTATGAAATTTACATCGCGCGATCTAACACCTTATCTCAATAAATCCTTGAATTTCCGCCGATCGCACGCATCCTTGTACCTGGACTATTTATTGGATCCAGCACATTTCCTTATATCTATACTATAGTCAGACCCGCACGGCCAATGAGACCTTGAAATCGATGCTCATGAAATTGACATTGAGTTAATAACGGTCCTCTTATCGGAGATGCAATGTTCACGAGCGTATAGGCAAGTCAAAGAGGAAATTACATATACTATTAATACAGGCAACATTAATAGACGATAATTATAAACGATGATTATAAAGTCCGTTGTTTATTATTTACGATATAATATAATATTCCACAAAGCACTACAAACATATATATTATATAATTTATGTAATAATTCTTTCGGGAAAAAATATTAAAAATTTCACATTTTTTCTTTATAAAGCCAAAGAAGTTGTATATATTTAAAAAATAAGCATTGTTTCAGGTCAGTAAAGAGAACCAATTAAAATTTATCATTAAGCTTATAAAAGATATCTATATATACCTCTTTACTTTTTTTATGTAAATCGCTATCGTTTTTTTTTTTCTAAGCACTTTTTATTTTAGGGCACAAGCTTTTCATGCTCTGTACATGGAAATCCGCCGCCTGGGAGTTCAGCATCGCTACTTTCAATTTCTCACTCTCCCCGAACTGTTGAAAACCAAGCCACTTCTTGAGAAGGAGGAAAATGTAAAAATCACTTGGTGCGGTCTATACGGAAGAGACTTGAAAATTTTTTACTTGAATCGCCAAATTTTTTGCATTGTGCAAGCAACTGTGTGTTCTCATATATTATCATGGAAGAGAACAATTTCCGAGGTCTCACGTTTTCTTTCATTTCAAGAAGGGCTTGGTTCTCAGCGGTTCGAAGAGAGTAAGGAATTGAAAGCAGTGATGCTGAAATGGCTGAATTCTCAGGCGGCGGATTTCTATATAAAAGTTTAAAAAGTTCCAATATAAAAAGCATTTAGAAAAAAGGAGTAACTTTGTAGAAAAGTAAAGTAGCTATATGTGTAGATATATTTTTATAATAATAATATAACAATATAATAAAGAATCTTTTTATTTAATTTGACTTTTTAATGGTTGACCAGCTTTTATTTTTGAAAAGTGACTTGTAAATTAAATAAAATGAAAGATATTTCATAAACTTCTTTTATATATATTTTTTAATTTTTTGAAATCGTCCGATTTAATGGCTTAAATACAGTATTACGTAAAAATAAATTAATCCGTTAAACGTCATAAGCGAAATTATATTATATATGTAACTGGGACAGAGAGTAATATAGCACTGCATTTTAAATTGAGTTTACTCAAATTGCCACCTGGTGGATAAACTCACGTTTATCTAACACTGTTAAATTTACGCCTTGTAAAACGGATGTGAGTTAATAGAGCTTCCTAGCCAGGAAGAAGAAGTCACGATACGTGTTATGGTCTTTATCACGCAGCAATAGCCCTAGCGTAGATAATACGAGCAAAGGTAGAAGGCCGTATTGATTTGACCATGAACTTTGTCCCTGGCAGATTAAACTCTACGATAAAATATAAATAGCCTCGTAAGGCACATAAAAATGTATCCACGTGCGTGTGCACGATCGAGAGATGTAATTTCTGTTCATTAAAATTATACGTGTATTGTATATAACGGAGGAGCGAAGCTTAATATAATAAAGGGATACGCAAACCTGTTCATTTGTTATAATTTTGGCAACCTTGCGAAAGATATTTGCGAAACATACATTTATCCTTGGGAAATGTAATCTCAAATAAAGTAGTAATAGTATTAGTGGGGCAATATATAAAATAGTTTGCATGCAAGGTTGCATGAATAAATCTATTTTAAATCTTAATGCTTATAATCATTAACATAATAGCAATAAAGAAATGAAATTTAACTTCAGACAATTATTCTTGAGACAATTTTCTTTCCTTCTATTTCTCTATTTCTTCCTCTTTTTGCGTTAAAATATTAATAATTCAAAATTGTAACGATTTAGCAATTCATCACAATTATAGCAATTGTAATAAAATTTTTACATAGAAATTATTTTGCATAGAAAATAAAAAAAGGGAAAAAACATGAATTGATGATTTTTCTAAATGAATAATGTAAATTCAATCTACATATTTTTCTATAGCTATATGTTTCGATTGAATTATCATACAGCTTTGATGAAAACGTAAAAGCAAATTACGCTTGTTACTACGTGAAGCAGGCATCATGAATAAGCTGTCAGACGCGAAATGCGAAATCATAAGTTTCTCTGGGTGAAACGCATCTAGAACGGTAAACACAGTACGACCGGTACTTCGGTTTTAGTGGTTACGAAAGGATAGCGTGACCGCAGCTACGGCATGCACATCGTGAACTTGACAGTGACCGATAAAGCATACTCGTCCGCGAAATATGCTTCGTTATGTAACCGTCATGCCCCGTCGTTTGCTTGAGAGGGCCCTCACAGATAGTGTTACCCGTTTGATACATTACACCCCCAATCGCTTTGACACATTAAACGAGTTCAATGGTTAACGGTCGAGTAGCAGTTTAAAGAATCAATTATAATTAAATTAATTTGTAAGATCATTAATAATTCGGTAAGTGTTATCGTGGCGTGTGGCCAATTCCGTTTCTAAGCGCGTTTGTCTAAAATTATAATCGCCCCTCGCGTTCCGAGATAAAACACTTGGCACGCATTTCGAAGTAAAAGCTTTATTAATAAATTGATACTCGAATCGAAATGAAACGTGCTTAAAACGTGACAAATAATGGCGATATTAGATCTATGGTACGATATTTATATCTAATGTTTCTCTGTAATATTTTAATTAATCATTCGTGTTTGCAGTTCGCAGTTGTAATAAAATAACAAAATCCCGATGAATATCATTTTGATTAATAGAAATTTGTGTTTATTAAATTCCTCGTATATTTTTATGCATTTATCAAATGATTAGTTAATATGTTACTAATTTAATGTATTCAATTAGAAACTTAATATTTATCTTAATTAAAAACTTAATGTATATCTTTTTTACAATTTGCCGCAATTTATCATCGGATGTAATTCTGTAGAAAGACTCTTATGTATAGAAGATCTTCTGTCTGCTAAATCCACCCATTCATTTCCACTTGTCCCATGAGAGAAGAGTGAATACATCACGAGATACTTACCCTCCTTCGCGCTAATTGTTGATCGAGTCGTTTTCTGCAGCTTATGAGACATTCCCATATACCAGCGCCCGACCTGCCATTTTGGTAATGGCCATTATTACCGTTGCCATTTTGATGCCGGTAATCCTCTTCGGTGAACTCGCAGACGTCGAGTGGATGTCTCGATCCATCAGGACTACCCAACAGCGCGGTCGCCGAGAGCTGATGACTCGCCGATCCGCTGTAAATTTTCCAAATGTTCAATGATATATATATATATATATAATTATATATATATCATATCAATATAGCATTATATATATATATCATTGGAATGGATATTGGCGCAAATATGAACATTTTAAAGAAATGATCGACTACTTTAGCCTCTCGATGTCCATAAATTTAATATTCCGCTGTTTTCCAATTCTATAAACCCAATATTCGCAGCAAAATTTTTGAAAGTATTATTTGTTTTATAAATGTATCTCGAAATCTCTCATTAAAAATTATCATGAAATAATGGATTGATATCAATTTATATTATCGGAAAATCTGCTTAGGCGATTATCGCTGACTGTTTAAAGATAGCAAGGATCGATTCGAAAGAGAGCAGCCGTGGAATTCCATACTCTCCGTAAAATCCGATGAAAGGAATTTAAAGAAGACGTAACCGAGCGCTCTGCGATATTTTCACAACATCGATCGTTTAAGTATATAGGAATTCTCCAATTGTTTTTTCGTGCTTGGGTGATTTATATACTTGCTGTATTATAAAATAGAACAATGTTGTTCTCGTCTCGACATTTGCATAAATCGACGATATAAAATTACAGTAAATTAATACATACAAAAATTATATGCAATATATATTATAAGAATTTAAATACTACGCATTTAAATATCATGATAGAAAGAAACTTGATAAATTACATTTTATTATAATTTGTTTGCAATAATTTTTTTATTACAACTCATGCTATGTTAATGTAATGCCCAATGAAAAAATAATATAATTTACATCGTACACTAGGAAAACTGTTTTGTTCTATGAACCAAAAGTTTGGTTAAAATATACCCAACAAAATTGTTTAGTTGGTATAAACAAATATGTTATTCGCTTATATTTTGTTAAATCATTTTGGTTTAGAGAACAAGACAGTTTTATTCCCTAAACAATTCTATTTTTTTTTCTCTAAACCAAATTGATTTAATATAAGCAAAATATAAGCAAATAACATATTTGTTTACAATAATTAAACAATTTTGTGGGGTATATTTTAATTAAACTTTTTGTTCATAGAACAAAACATTTTCCCAAGTGTATATCATACGATAATTTGTACAAATACATTATCATGAAAATTACTGTTAATTTTCTATTAATATATTATCAGCGATTCGTAAAATGTTTGAAAATGTAATTGAATTATTATTTTGAATGTAAAGCTTTTCTTCATCCTGGTCAATATCTTGCAAGTGCGTGTCAAATGTCCGTGTTAGATGATGGATGGTAAGCAACTGACCTCCTATAGGTTATAAGCGCAGACTCTTAATTTATTTCTAGGACGAACGGAAGGAGCACGCAGAGATAAACCGCTTTTGGCTGCCGTCCCAGAGGTTGAGTTTGCAAACTGCACGTTAGGGAAGTTACAAGGTACACAGAGTATCCCATATGTAGCTACCACATCACTCTTCACTTATGAATTTCTGGATCAATTCTCAGTCGCGCGGGCGAATTTTTCTCTCTGAAAATTTTATTCCACTATGCGACCCAGTTCTTAAAGCGAGCTCTATTATATTTCGGACATTAATTGTCTTAATATGATGTTGAATCAAAGCACGTTACAATTCGCGTAAAATTAAATAAAAGCTAAGGTATAATTACCGTTTCTGCGCAACTGAGTTTTTCAAAAGGCCAATCACGTTTAATTGCTTACAGTTCTCTCTCTTTCAGAGAGTTACTATCTTTTTGCCTTTTCGTGAAAAAAAAAAAGAAAAACGACTCCATATTGATCGAACTTCTAGGTAAAAGGTAGCGAGATATGTCTAGGACACCCTCCCCCTCTCTTGTAGAATCGCAATTCTTACCTATCCTACCGCAATGCGACCATTGCACATTTGCTCTATATCCCAGAAAACTTAAATTTATTTGTATTCTTTTCCTTTCGATTCTGTGTCGAGGCGTAGCGAAACTCTTCGCTATAATATACTCGCCCTAAATTACGGTCATCAACTACATTTTCTTCTTTCTTGTCTTTTATGTATTAGGGTACCAAATCATATTTTTTTACATAATTTCATATTTATTTTAGACGTTAACAGAAATATTAATCAATTTCACTATTATTTTCTTCAATATATTCCATATATCCAATCTCCTTATTTTAGAATAAAAGTACTATAAGTACGTTTTTGTAAACTTATTTCATATTAACAATTTATTTATCAAATGTATTTATAAAATCGGAACCCGTGCTTCTTTCATATTTTTTAAAATGTTTATTGGGGTTTTTATAATTGCTAATATCTTCTCTAAAAAAAGATTACTTCCTTTATAACAAAAACAACTTTTTAAATTAAAACATATGATACATTCCAGTGCATTAAGAAAACCACTAAATAACGCTTATATTATCGAAAAATATTGCTGAGGAGTATTAATTAGTAATCATATGACGTTAAAACTAATTAAGGCAAACGCTCGCTAGAGAGAACTATGTCGTGCCTAACGCTCGATAGAAACCTCATGAAAATCACGCCCCTCCGTCGCAAATTACTTTCCACTCTTGCTAAAGTTCTCCCGAAAACAGTCGCGTGCCTGTGCGCGCGCGCGCATACCCGCTCGTTTGTGTCTTCGCTCTGTGTGTATACAAGCCCGTATCGTGTAAAGCGAAGAGTATACGACACTCTATCGCTTTCCCACCACGTTCGCTAGGTGGGCGAGGCACCTGCGACCTCTTTTGCTGACCCATTTACGAGCTACGAGATACGGTACGGCGTTGCGATTCTAAGTGGAAAATCGAACCATCCCCCGGTTCTTCCACGCGTCGAGGTCGATCAACGAAATACAAGATACCTGCCTTTGTCCCCTATCGCACGCTTTCCACTTCCTTTAAGCGTCCTGTTCCTACTTGATCTCGTAATGACTTTACGCAAAAATCGTTTGAAGTCAACGCCACTTTTCTAAATAGCGTAAAAAATATATGCATAATTAACATATCCGATTATAGGATTTTTGTGCAAAATTTATTCTTACAGCGCGTTCCACTTGTTACGAAGGTTACCTAAATAAAGTCCGAAAAAGTATTTAATAACGTTAATTACGAATTTGCGATATTACTTTTGTGTTATTACCTTTTAATATGCAGCTAGTCAACGATTTTTTCATACAATTTCTCATTTGTTCTTTTAGTACTTTCTCTAAATATCAAATATTTTTTATAAATACAAGAAAGCAATTTTCATAATTATTCTTTTATTATATTAATTAGCAAAATAAAGTGCGACCTATATATTTCGTTGAATTTTAATACATCATTTCTGCTTTATTGAAACTTGTTTTTCTATATATTTTTATCGATATTTATGTTACAAAATATAAAATATATTAAATTATAATAAAAACGTGCGTTTAAAAAAAAACCTACTAAAACGCACTGCTCTAGTTGCAACAAACATATGCTATTTTTCGCATTACATTTGCT
>VBVR01003802.1:0-16281 GCA_011638315.1 Tetramorium parvispinum
CCTGATATCCTCCATTTAGAATCTTAATCTTATTATGCTTTATTCCAGGATCCTGTTTCTCGAAAATATTCTTCAACAATTTGATATGAACATGAGGCTGCATCAGAGTCTGTTGCGTAGCATTCCAATCTACCAAAATTAAAATACCTATGTATTGTGCCGATCGATTAAGAAACAATTCTCGCTCCCTTGTATCTCTTGGGAAACATTTTAGAAAGTGACAACCCAGTGACCTACAGGCAAAAATCCAACAATGAAAAATTAATATAGAGACAACAGAATTGCAAGATAAAAAAACATAAGGAAGATTGCACAAAAGTGTCTCGCTTACCCATCTTTAATCTCAGTCTGTGGAATGTTAATACATCTCCTAGACAAAATCTCGGACTTTTCATAATCAGCCTTCTGCCTAGTATCAATAATCAAATATCTGACGCGTATCTTTTGTATTAGATAACACAACTGATCGCACGATATCAATTCCTCACTATCACTACACAGACTTATATATAAAGGATCTTCGGTCGGTATTTCTGGCAATTTCAATCCAATGTCATTGGGTTGAAATTGCCAGAACTGTTTCTTGATTGATCGGCACAATACATAGGTATTTTAATTTTGGTAGATTGGAATGCTACGCAACAGACTCTGATGCAGCCTCATGTTCATATCAAATTGTTGAAGAATATTTTCGAGAAACAGGATCCTGGAATAAAGCATAATAAGATTAAGATTCTAAATGGAGGATATCAGGAATGGCTGCAGCGGTATCCGGAAATCACAACGAATTCCAATATCCAAATACCCAAGTTTAACAATGCCGAGAATAACATTTTAGAGATACGTTTGAAGAAGACGAAAGTCTAAAGGAACAACGAAGAAAGAGCAAATTGAGAAATAAACATGTCAAAATGGATCATGGTGACAACGAACCAGTATCTAAGCTTAGCAAATTGGACAGTACGAACACTGTTTCTCCAAATAAGAATTTTGTTACTCATGTAACGATGTCATTTGACGACAAATGGCCCTCCCAGAGCGACAGTGCAAATGGACAACGCGTCGAGGATCCAGAAAGTCCAGTGTTCGTATTTCAGCCTAAGATGTCAAATAAAATATTACGCGTGAAACCGGTAATTGATTGCAGTAGTGAACCGACCATCTTGAAAACGTATGATCCACGATGTAAAGTATTAAAATTTTTGGAAGAATTGAATGAACTGGCGAAATCAGAAAAGAGGTTTGCCAAGGAATGGAGGTTCCTTGAAAACCAGCTTCATGTGTATCGTGAGGCGTTCAGTGCGCAGGAGCAGGAATATGTGCGAGTAGACATGGAATTTCAAAAAGTTAAATTTGAGAATACGGTACTTGTTTATTTATTTTTAATAATTTATTGACTGCTACTCAACTATAAATCATGCTAAATTTAATATTAAATTGTTATCATTTATGTTACAGCACAAAATGTATATAAAACTCGAAAATGAGTTTGAAACGTACTTGAAAGAAGCGGGTACAATTGAATTTAACGTTACTGACACTGATCGAAAGAAGAATCTTGAATTTAATCTCTTTTTGCTGAAGGTTGAAATCGAAGACATTGTAACCAAAAAGACAAACATGGAAGTAAAGTCTGCGGCACACGATTTGTCGTGTTAAGTCTCATGCGTGAAATATTGCGTTGGATGTAGATTTTTTCTTAGTTGTAGGATGACGTGATTGTCCGGCGAACGATTTTTTGATCAACACTTTATTTTGTGTAAGTGATATAGGAGAAGTTCTTTGATACAATGTATCATTATACAAAAGATCATTATTACTTTTTCCGTTTATATTTATAAACGTATAAGACATTGAAATCAAAAGGAAAAACATAAAGGAGTAAAGCCTGCGAATAGCGTGCAAGATAGCTTCTTCGTTATAATGTTTTAAGACGTTAATTGTCTCGGGGTACAGTTCTGTGTAAATGGAATCGTTGCGGCAATCATGTGCGACATTCCTTCGAGAGACATATCCACGCGCTATTCGTCTCTGATCTATGAATGGTGCTATTCATTCCTATTTACGTTCTTATTATTCGATAACGAAAGTTGATGCAGCGATAACAGACTTGCTCCCTGGTTTGCTGTCGCCGCTGTTACCCCCTTTCGAGACCTAAGGATACATACTAAGGATACATTCGTAAAAAATTGATCTTTTGAAATTAATCGTATAATATATTTGGCTGTATTTACTACATTTATATGTTTACATTTTGTTGAAAATATATTATTCGAAAAAAATTTATTATTATTTTTATATAAACGATAATAAAATACAATGAAATATATTTATATAAACTATATATAAAAATATAAAATACAAATTTGCCGGCTGTAACGCGCGCCAGTAGTTCGGTTCCATGTATCCCATCCACCGCCGCACAAGTTGTGGAGCGAGCATCGTCTGTGGACCGTATTGCAGCGGCAACTGTCGCCGAAATTGTCCCTGTTCCACCCAGTGTTTCGAGCCTTATGCTTACGTAATTCCCTGATCCCAGACTGATCCAGTATAATTGCGGCAAACTGCAGTCACCAGATCGTCTGTTGAGAAATCTGAAATCCGAAAATTATCGTTATTAGAAGCCTTCTTGAATTTCCATGGACACATATTTGCGATTAGACGGCACCACTAAGGTGGAACGTGGCAGGTAATTTGATATGCCATTAACAAAATATATTGCATAAGCATTTAAACTTAAATTGTTGATCTTGTTTGGAATTTTAAATTATTGAGAACATTAATTATTTTGCTAAAATTTGAGAAAAAAAATTATATATACATATATACCCTGATAGCCAAACCTGAAAAGTCAGATTGTGCGCAAGACTGCTGCCAGCATCTGAATGTCAGAAAGGCAACAGACTTCAAACAGATTCTGTTATATCTGTTAATGTTAGAAAACTGCTGCCAGATATCTAACAGAACCTGTTAACAGACTGACAGCAGAAATCAAGCAGATCCTGCAGCCTGGATCTAATGCCAGAAAGGCAACAGATTTCAAACAGACTCTGTAATATCAGAAAATGTTTGAAAACTGCTACCAGATTTCTGGCAGAACCTGTTGACACACCATGTCTACAGATTGGCGGCAGAAAACAAGCAGGATCTGCGCGACACAACATGACGGCAGACTGGCAGCAGAAATGCAGCAGAGTCTGTATTTTTGTAGGTATTTAAATTGTGACGTCACTGGTATTGGCGCGAATGCTAAGCAAATATCAGTCCCACGAAAAAAGCCGGGATGGCCGCTTTCAGGTTTCTCTTTGGTTTTAGTGAATACTGTGAATATGAATACGTATATAGATTTAGCCGAAAAATAGTATCGCCGACTTAATTTTAATGACTATTTATGTGATTCTGATTACAGGATCTTTAGTCCAGGCCACAGGAATAGAAAACCATGACTTACTTGGAACTTAAGATCATTCTACATTAATTGCAAATCACAAAATTGGATGCTCACAATTGATAAAATGCCCTTTAAACTAATGATACGATTTTTTTTATTAATATTTATTTCTATCAATGTAAATTAACTAATAATCTTGGTTTAACTTACTTTTTACCTTATTCTAATTTATATAAATTTTAATAATAATTTTAATATTAACAATAATAAAAAAAATTTTAAATATTATTTAAACAAGAAGTGTTATACGAGGAGCGAATATGACTTTTAATTAACAATGCATATTCACAAATGGTTCTCGCTGCGCAAGCAGGATATAATGGCGAAATATAATTTAGAATTATCCCTCATCATCATCATAAGGCGATAAACTGGACTCCGTCTTCTCGGACGACGATTTGTGATCGAAGGTGAAAAGGCATTTTGGCTGGTACTGCTCTACAGCTTCCAAAAGGCTGTCCGGATAACCGGGAGAATAGTATCTGAAACAATTCGTAAAGTTATATGAACAAAATTTACATTCATTTGCCTTTAAAGAAAATGCTTACAATTAGATTCTGAGAGGAAAGAGACAAGAAGAAAGACAAAAAGAAGAAAGGAGAACAATGTGAAATATACAGAGTACAATTATTACAAGCGAAAATTATTAAAATAACAAATAAGTCACACTTTTTTATAAATGTAAAAACATGAAAAAGTTAAAAGTCAGAAATGTGTGCAACGTGCAAGGATATGTGTTAAATTAAATTAAATTAATCTATAGTTTATCATCTAATAGTAGAAAAAAAAATTGTAGATTTTGATTGAGTTTTAAGACTTCTAAGGCTTCTTCAGTGCAATAATTAAAATAAAGAATACAAAAATTGAAAGATAAAAAATTAAGAGAACTACAATTAACATAATAAAAGAAATGAAGAGAGATATAACTTCGCGGATTGAGAAATATAATTGCCAAGAGTCCGTGGCGAAAATCAGAGACCCTGAAAGAAACGATTAATTTGTTTCCTACTGCGCGCGAAAATAATAAAAGCGGGATGACGATTTATTGATCCTGCGCGGGCGCCTCTCGGAGCGCCACGCACATGTGTGTGCACACACTCCGTGTCGGCGATCAGCTGTGACAACATGGCGGACGTGCTGTTTATCGCACGGTCGATTTAAATTAAGACACCGGGGATCCAGAAACGGTGCCGCGGCAGTTATTTGCATACGCTGGCGGCGCGTGAACCATGGCGGCGCGTACTACTCCGGATTTTTGACGAACGCGGGAGCGTGACTTCGCCCGTACCGCGTAAGTATACCTCGACGGTGACGGGGACGGAAAGAAGGTTATACAACTGGTAAGCAACTAGTGTTTGGGGTAATTAATTCATTCTGTTAACACGTCGCGAATAGCTGTCATTCTTATTCCGAGGAAATTAGGCTTTCCTGATTCACCGTACGTAAGAGCGACTCTGCGAATGGGACTTCGTATTACACGTCGCATATAGGGAGCTAATTATGAATTAATGACCTGACTAGATGGCCTTCCATGAAAGAGAGAGGATATTGAGATTCTTGCATCAGAATTTCCAAAGGGAGTTTTTGCACAACGTAGAGAAAGCAGAGATTTGACAAAGGAGAGGATCAGTAATAATTGTAAGAAATGATAATAACTGAAGGTAATTGCGGCTCTGAAAGGTAGTGAGGGATGCGTTCGGTAGAATTTCTTTTGCAAGGATGTCCCTGATTTTAAAATAAATAACAATCAAAAGGTCGAAGGATTATAAATCGAATGGCAATTAAAAAAGGATTAAGAAGGTATTAGTGCTAAATTTTAGATACAAGTTAAAAGTAATGATTTAATAGCGTATAAAATACAAATCATATTTGGGCTATCTTTAGTATAAAATTATAATAAAAATGAATAAAGAGTCATTCGAAATTATTATGTTGCAATTTGACTATTTCTACTTGTAGACGATATGAAGAACATGCATCGATTGCAAAATATCATTTTCAACTGCAGTAGAAATAAAGAGATAAAACAAAAAAGTGACAAAAAGTCGCAGGTGATCAAATTGTAAAGATTAGAAAGTTATAACGACCAGTTGTATGATATCAATTTAAAAAAAGTAGGATTTGCCATTGATGACTTCCACAGTTTAGTTGTCACACTGAAAGAAAAATATAGTTACTTTTGGACCCAACCACAATTTTATAATATTTCTAATGATAATTATGGTTAACATAATGATATAGTTAAGTTAATCATATTTCGTGTTAAAAATATAAAATTATGATTGAATCCAAAAGTAACTACAAAAATAACTTTTCCTCTCAGTGCAGAATAGATGAGACAGAACAAATGATTTTACGTTAAACGACGAGAATGTAGAAAAAGTAAAGTAACCTGACGATCTCTTCTGGGAAGCAACAATTGATAATTGTTATGTACTCCGAGAGGGTGGTGCCCGGATCAGCTCGAATCTCTTGCAACTTTTTTAAGCCCCCGGATGTGACGAACAGTCTCCTCGCCTTCGCGTCGTGCGGCAAGACCTGTGTACGAAGAAATACGACATTACAAATGGAAACATTTGAATTATTCGCTAGAAAATTGCACCGTTCTCGTTTCTTCCATTAAGAGGGTCAATGTTCAGTGGTTACGATGCAACGGTAGAGGCATCGTGCTGGCGCGAAAACAGATTTGTCGGGCATAGAGAAATCAGAAATACGACGTAGGAGACATTAGAGATCATCGTATCGTATGTTGCGACGCGCCTAAGAATAAGGCTTCTGAAACCTGACCTGCATCACTATTTGAGAGTGCATTCTAGACTCTTCTTATGCTTCTTATTCTGTACTTCTGATAAATTGATGCAAGTCGAGGAAGCCGAGCGTAATCTGAGTTAATGATTATCTGAAATATATACATATATTGTGCAGTTTCTATAAGGAATATTTCAGATAGGATTGTTATCAATTTTTATAGGGTTCAATTTATCCTATCTGTCTGTTTCCAAATTTGTTTTTGTTTAAAATTGAATGCGCACTTCTTGGAAAGTGTGGCCGTATTTTATCTTGTTAAAACTACACTGTTCTTCTCGTAACGAGTTCTCGGCTTAAGTTGGAAAGATATATCACTTAACTAATGCTTATGTTAACGTAAACAACTTTTTAACTGTACAAAATGTAAGGAGAAATATTTAAAAAAATGTTCTGTTATGTTAAATGAAATGTAAAAAATAATGAAGAAATTTATGTACTGATAAATTTATATACATATGCTAGGTTTTAATTTGTCAATTTTTAAGTTTTTTTTCATTTAGTTTAAATTATTTTAAGTTCTTGCTTTTTCAGTCCACTCTCGATTCCGTACTGTATATTTGTTCTCATAGATATATGTCAAACACGTCGCATTACTCATCGTGTTTATGATTCTAATTCTGACTCATCAGTTAATGCAATGCTTGCTTCGTATGAATTTCCGCATATTAATTCTAACTGTCTTTGACTTCATTGATGGGGTCGAGATGATAGCAATACTTTGCTTGTTTATAAAACAACCTATTGAGAAAATCAACAAATTCAGATCTTCCTATGAAACTTCTATTACAGTTCTGAATCATGCTCTTGGAATAAGAAAATTGTTTAGAAAAACTGAGAAAAGAAAAAGAAGATAGACAAAGGGAGGGAAAAAAGATGCAATATAAGTGTTTTAAATTAAATATTAATTAAAAGTTAAAAGCGCATTAAAAAATAATTCTTTTCGTTAATGTCGAATGGCCTTGCTATAAAAAAAATTTTAATAACATGTCGAAAATTACGATATTATATTCATTGTGTTTCAAAGGTTCTGTTGAACAAATATGATAAGAGGCAATCGAATTCCCGTCGAGAAAAAAATTTTAATGTAGCTAGATATGAATTCCCATTAGCGATTCTTATCTCGTTAAAATTTACATATCTATATGTATTATATGTACATTCTGTGTACAGAGTGTGTCATAACATACATGTCGTTTCGTATCTAATTTTTAATTAACTACCTAGAGTCAATGGAATGATATATTAATTTCCTGGCTTCTACTATAAATTCTTTATTATGACTGTAACAATATCTCATAAAGCTACGTAACGAAAAATATGTGATTTTTTTTTAAAGAAATGCTTTGCATTAATAGTAAATTAATATCATAAGTAGCTGTACACCCTATTACATTGTTGATATAATTAGTATTGTTTAAAATTGATTTACGTCCTTATCTTCGATAATTCATATAATATCATCGGAAATGACGCTAAATTCGCTTAATTTTTTTAACATAAAACTCGCATAATTTTTTCATAATTAATGTATTGAATCTTGCAATCGCCATTATTTAATTTTATGCATTTTTCATTAGAATCTGTCGGCTTTACTCTTGGATGGAAAACGAAGAGATAAACTAAAGAGAAAGGGGGGAAAATAAAAATTCAACAGTGGTAAATTTCCTTATTTTCGTGTCGCTATGTGTAGCTTTATTGACCGGTTCTCCACCGCTGACATAGAATTTCGTAAACAACACATTTTCGTTATTAATAGCATCAATTTTGACGCAGTATTTACCGTAGAGCACGCATACTCTGCGCAGTTTCGAACGACATAGAAATAATTTATATCTACATACATACATACAGGGTGTTAGAAAAAAAGTGTTTAAGACTAAAGGTACATATTACTCATTAAGAGGACTATATTGGATGCGAATAATTCAAGAAAAATTAAGCATTAAAAAATTAAGCTTGATGTTAGAGTTTTCTCGTTTTAACAAAACGGCTCATTTAAACTTCTGCATTAATCAGTACGATCTTTTTAAATCGATTTTGTATATAAAAGTATTAGGGTGATAGATTATCGAAAAGAGTAAATACTTCACGAGGTATTCAAGTCTGAGGCATTTAATTTTATTTCGATCTGTACATTTGGAATTTTACATTGTGCGACTTGAATGTTTCTTTTTTAGTACCCCTATATAAACACGTGCTCGATTTTTCAAAGATATTTTATGGCATCGTTCACTTGCCATCGTCTTCCTCGCGTCCTCTGTTGTGTTATTTGTTTAACGTTTTGCGAAAAATATTTATTTTTTAACTGTATTTCAATATTTTTATGAAAAATAACGAGATATATGTGTAGAATGATGAGAACTTGACACATGAAAAGAAAATATGTGCAAGAATTTGAACAGTTGACAAATTACCCTTGTTACTAAAATTAAAAATTATCTACGATGCAATTAATTTTCTGATCTACGTTGATTACTTTTTTTATTTTTATTTCGCGAATATTTTTACACTGTGCGACTTGAATGTTTTTTTTTTAGTACCCCTATATAAACACGTGCTCGATTTTTCAGAGATATTTTATGGCATCGTTCACTTGCCATCGTCTTCCTCGCGTTGTGTTATTTGTTTAAATTTACATCGCTCTTGTCTGTTTACAGTTTGTCGCTCGACTCATTGGACCGTGAGTGAAGCTGCGCCACTGATGTATAACAGAAGACATTGCGACACGTGCGTTTTCAGCCACGTTGCATCATACCCGATGACAAAGTATCAAAGCCGTTCACTGCTGATTTCACCCTCCCTGCAATTCAAGAGGGACTACCGGATCAACCCGGAAGTTCCGTGAAAACGGCTGATGGACAATTATTTGTGTGCTTAATTTACGCCGTATATCCGAAGCTAAATTTGGACCAAGACGCGTCCTCTCGGACGCGGATGCGTTTGGAGTGGAGAGACGTGCGTTTGAAACAAATTAAGAATTGCGCTTTTGCGTGTGCGAACGTTTCCCCGTAGAAGGGAAAAGCTACACGAGACTGATACACTTTGAACGTGGACAATTTGATAATCAAAGACGAAAGAGTTAGTTTAGTTAAATGCTTTATAAAAAAAAAACGTACTGATTTCCACATAATAGTATCGCTTCGTGTAATCACGAGCGCTCGGTACATAGAGCACCGACAACGAGACGAGATAGCTGCCTTAAATTTTCAAGATAAGTGACAGTTTGAATGACGTAAAAAAACAGGGACGCTTTATCGCTATACTCCTACAAGTTGCATTACGCACTTGCACCTAGCGTCTATCTATAAAATCTCTTCTGCGAAGTCTCCTAATCAGTTTTTCCGAGATCACGCAACAGAGACCTAAAAACCTGCGCTAAAAACGAGTTCGTTAGGGGCTGCGGCTTGAAAAAGTTGTTTAGAGTATCCAAGAAATTAGATTTTTACATTTCAGACACACACAATTGCGAGGTTTATTCGTGCGAACGGTATATTGAAAGGGGGAACGGCTCGGGCGTGCGTAATAAAATAGTAAGAGACGAGAGGTTGTCGCAATCAGAATGATAAATAATCAGCACTGTGTGATCCTTAACACCGGCGAGACCAATAATTATCATCAACCGGTCTCGGCCAAGCCCTCGGTCGTTTCGGTGTCGAGCATCGACTCCGACGTCAGCGACAGAAGGGATGTACGCGAGGAATTGTACGCCGGGATCTTTAGGAGGCATAGAAAAACTATACTGGTATTAGGCAGTTTTCTCAAGATGTTAAGGGTGAATAGAAACATGAACAATTATGCTAGCATTAAACCCAATGACGAAACAGATGAATAAATTAAGTCGTTGCTGGACGAGTTAAGTGACGGAGAACTTACGTTTTAAAGTGCAATTTTGAGTCTGAAGATAGACTTTATCGATATGTTTCTTTCTTTCTTCTTTTAGACGTATAACAAATGCGGCCAGATATTTTTTTAAACGTAACTTGTTGATGTACTTGTAACGTAAAAAAAAACTTGTGTAAATAAGTAAATTTGTATAGAAATTTTATAAGATATTAATTAAGTGATAATCTTGGTTCTAAGTAATCTTACGTAAAAATATAAATTCTGTGTAATATTGCTGCAAAAATTTGTTCACAATTTTATAGATAATTCAAGAATTACGCTAGATTAAATCTAGTTTTGATATTTAAAAATCACAATTTGTACACTTTACATCATTCTTTTAATTTGTCTCTGATATTATCTTCTTTTACGAATTATTTCTAGAAAAATTTCTTTTCCTAAATCACTGACTAAACAACAAGATCAATGAAAGAAAACTGCCAATCCAAAGATTTACATAAATAGGGAAGAAATTCTTATACAAATATATACATGCAAACATTTTAACTGTTGCAAAAATGCTGAAAAAGGTTGAAAAAAAGTAATTCACTCTAATCATAAACCAATCTGCCTATCGAAAAATTAATCGTACCTTCTAGTGACATATTTTTTTAAATTTTCGTCATTGGTTTTAATATTATTCTATGATAGTTAAGTGCAGTATATCAATTTTCGATATATATAATTTAAAATTTATGTGACTAAATTTTCAACATTCATTGATAAGAAAAAGTTTGATGTCGAATAATTTTTTATTTTGTTTTGCAGAGATATTTGGACAGATTGCATGCTCTGAGCCGGATATACGCCTTAATTGCTTTAAGATTCGAAACGCACCAAAAGTTTTGGTAAATTCGCTATATTTTTCTGCATTTCGCCATGCATTATGCAATAGCATTTTGAAATTTTCTCGTCGTAAATATGCATTGTCTCACATGTTCCATGTTCCATGTTAAAATGTCTTTTGTGTTTTACGTTTACAATTAATGCTCTTCGCACTTTCACGATATACTCGGAGAATTCTTTTGTAGAATTTAAGAAAAATTTCTGTTAAAAATAAGAATCGCTAATGTTGCCAATACTATTCAAAATGACATCAAGTCGGCCAGCACCTTAATGCATACTGAAATTACTGTCTGTGTTATTGTTGACGAGCTTAATATTTATTAGAGATAGATATAACTGAGGGCATATGTAACAGTATAAGATTTGTATAATGTATATGGACTAATACGAATATCAAATCAATGCCTTATCACTTTTAACGTATTTTCTAATTTTGGTTAATGATTAATCATTGAATTGATCATCAACATTTCTTAATTTGATTGCTCTTTATTGCCCCTATATCCAAACATTTTTGTACAATTTATGTCTTTGTATCAGATACTGCCATTAGAGAATAAAATGATAATGTAGACGTGAATTAGTGAAAGCAACTTGAAAAATCGTTCAACAATTTCCTAAGGCATACTTAAACGACAATTTTTTAAATCAGTTTCTATTTAATAAGGCAAACATGTCTCTGTACTTAGCCGAACCACTCGCTGTCGTAAGACTGAAACATGTGCTCTTTTGGAACATTAAACGTGCCATACTATCTTAGAAAAAAAACGTTCGAAAGAGAAATAATGAGAGGAAGGGAAATAGAGACAATTTCTTATATGTATTTATGAATTTCTGAATTGTTCTGAGCATACATATATGATATGGAGCATATCTATGCGTAATGGCAACGCAATCGCAATTATATTTCGCACCTAAGTCAAGTGCAATCTAATTGAAAAAATTGTTTTGCTTTCGAAATAAACAATCGGAAGTAAATTGGCTGCGAAAATCAATCAGACGATCTGTAGAAATATTAAAATTATTCGAGCAATTGCAAATTAAATATGCGTATGTGTGTGCGTGTATGTATATGTATGTGTGTGGAAAATCTTATATATACGTACAATAGTGTTAGAAATAGTCTCTTCGGAATCACCAAGATATACTTGAAATCTGTATCTTATGATATAATAGTTCCCACGAATCGAAAATGAAAAAAAAAAGGAAATATTCGCGTCCCTTACGCGCAGCTGCTTGTGACCAATTTTTAAGTAGAGCGAAAATTTGTATGTTAGTAGCTTCGTCGTATATTCGTTTGCATATATTTTAATATTATGCAACGTAAATCCACGTAATTATGTAAACGCGATCTTCATTGAGCGACGACGAGATGCGAGCTATATTTTGCATTCGATTATCGAGATCCTACGTAATTTTTGTAACGAGCAACTATGTCCTAAATGCGTTGTTGTATTGGGTGAGAAGGAAAATTTGTATTATCACTTTGTATAACGTATCATTAGAACGTATGTGAGACACACTTAATAAAGCATTCATATTATGTTTAATAAATTTTCGGATGCAGTTCTTTCCGCGGTGTTATTATGAAATGTTCACTTCTTATTAGTCTTTTCGACTGGATTGTAAAATCTTACCTTGCTAAACTGTCCTAATACATCTTTCAGGATATTGGGCGGTACGTCGTGCAACAGGGATTGAAGGGCCTCGATGTACATGCATTTCTGTAGAATCTGCTTTAATGCGGTGTTACATTTCGCCTTGAGGTCCTCGGAACTTTTCGGATCGTTATACAGCTAAACAATTGTAATCGTGAAATCGGGAATGTTAGCAAATTAGCGATGGAAAAAATGACTGTGTACCTCCAATAACTTGGACAGGATATTCGCGACCGCGATCGCTTTAGCATGTTCGGGCGTGTGCTTGCCAATTTGTCCGATAGCCCAGACGGTCACCGCGAGAATATGATTATCCGTTTCCTCTTGCAGTACTATCGCCAATTGCACAATACCCTGATACGAAGCAATTACTCTAGCGTGTTATACAAACTTCCGAAAATTGTCTGTTACTTCCATTCAATTCGTACTTTGGATCCTATCACAGCCACGGCCAGCTGATCGGAATGACCGGCGATGTAGCCAAGCGCCATGATCGCCGGTAATCTGGTCGCCGACTTCGAGGTGTTGATTAATTCGATAAGCGCGGCGATGCCGCCGCCGTTCACCACGAGCTGCGCCAACTGAAAATTGCGTTGCAGATTTAGCGAGAGCGGATTTCCGAAAAGTCATCGCGCCTACCGTTTACCTCAAACGTGTGCTTGCAAATCTCCCTGGTTAAAATCGCCGCTACTCTAGCGACGTTCTCATCCGGATGTGCCATGTGCACCAAAACGTCTGGTAAGATCTCTGCCTCCACCACGGCCTCCGTCAAATCCGCAGAGTGTTTAGTTATGCTGCTCAGCGCTAATAACGCTTGACGCTGCAAACATAATTATATTATATAAACATATTAATATCCTAGAGATTGTTTAACATGCGTTTGCATGTCAAATCACCTTCGCCTTGGCATCGAGACCGGCCAAAATTTTCGCGAGGAAGAAAATCGCGCCGGCATCCACGACCGCCTGCGCAAGTTCGACACTGTGCTTACTTATGTCGCTGAGGGCAGACGCGCCGATTTGTTTGATATATACTTCGGGTTCTTGCAGACACAATACGAGAAGGGGTACCGCGCCTGACAAGGATACAATTAAAAAATATTTCATCAATGAAACAAGTCTTTTTCCTTATCGCGGAGGAAACGTTAATAATTTTTTTTTACTGGTTTCCACTGCCGCTTGAGCCAAGTTCTTATTGTGCCTCGCGATATATCCTAGCGCCCAAGCAGCCGCTTCCTTCACCCCTGGATCGAACTCCTCCAGGCATCTGACTATGGTCTGCAAGCCGTCGTTGTGGACCACTATTAACGCCAGTTCCGGCGAATGCTTGGCTATCGCTCGCAGGACAAACAGCGTCGCTTTCTTATAAAATTTCTGCAACAATGTATTTCTCTCAATAACAAGAAAGATAACTTTACAATATTACATATTACAGAAAGAGATTCGTGGGATGATTACAAACTGTTTTTCGAACAATGTAAAAAGGCAAATACGGTAAATTTTCATTTTCTACCACGATCGAAGTGCTTACATTTAAGGAGCTCGTACATTTTGTTTGTCTATGTTCTTCAGCAAGTGCGATAGCACGTTTTTTCTAATGACAACGTGCGCCAATCTGGAATTGTGATTCGCCAGCTTGCCTAGAGCGATCGCCGCCACGTGTTGGATGGACGGTACGGCGTCCGCTAATAAAGGACGCAGGAGGTCTATTGCACCCGCTGCTTCCAAGCAGTCGATGTTGTTTGGCTTTGAGGCCAGATCCGCGATAGACTGCACGAAGAGCAACCGTGCCTTCTGATACTGATCAAAAACTGCATATGGAAAATGATAAGAAATACGTTATTAGTAACATAAAGTAATATAGAGTAATTATAATTAATGTATACTTTAACATACACTTATGTATTATTATACTCTATAGTACTAGAGTAATATACAACAATTTAGTAATATACATAACAAATTACATTGTTTTACATTATTCATATAGAGGCTAATAATGTATATTAAAATATACATTTACCATAATTTTTTCCACGTAGAGGGGATGTCTACAGTACTTTGATATTTGTGACTAAATAAAATAAATATAATACAAGAATAACAATAATATACCTTGTAAGATTGAACGTGCCGTCATATTAATTTATTAAGAAATAGATGCGTCTAAACATTAGTCAGCATCGCCATCCAACGTACGATCTGTCACGGAACGACTCTTGACAGCTCTCGACCAGATCGTCATCTGTTAAAAAAACAAAGACCTGCTGCTTTTAAAATCGTGACAAACGAAAAACTCTCTAAACAAGTAAACATATGCATAAGAAAATTGATTGGTCCATAAACTCACGCATAAGGAAAAATAGACCAATCCATTCTCTTATGCATATGCTTATGCACTTATGCAAGTTGCTGCGAAGGATATTAACTGTCACTGCGTGTTCTCCACGCGCTTTTTCGCTTATTGTTAGATAAATAAATGCGTATCATTGGTCGAAATCTTGTCTTCTGATTTCTATAGCAGGAAGTGTTAGGAATAAAACTACAATTATTACGGTATCTCTATCATTATTATTTTCGGAGATGCAGTGACCGTCAATATCCTTCGCAGCAAAACAATTTCTCGCTTATATCTCCGAAATTAATAAAGATAGAGACACCGTAATAATTGTAGTTTTATTCCTAATATTTCCCGCTATAGAAATAAGATGAGAAGATTTCGACCACTGATTCGCGTTTATTTATCTAACAATCAGCGAAAAAGCACGTGGAGAACACGCGATGACAGTCAATATCCTTCGTACCAAAACAATTTTTCGCTTATATCTCCGAAATTAATAAAGATAGAGGCACCGTTATAATTATAGTTTTATTCCTAATACTTCCCGCTACAAAAATAAGATGAGAAGATTTCGACCACTGATTCGCGTTTATTTATCTAACAATCAGCGAAAAAGCGCGTGGAGAACACACAGGGACAGTCAATATCCTTCGCACCAAAACAATTTTTTGCTTATTCTCCGAAATTAATAAAGTACTCGATTGATATATATATATATATATATTTATATATGTGTATATTTATTTATTGAATATTTATAGGATACAAATTGAAAGAAAGATAAATTATATATAAACATATTGATTTATTTATGTTATATAGTTTGTAAAACGGTAACATAAGTAAATTACAAGAAATATGATTATTCATCGTCTTGCTCTAATTTTACAATTTTTAGGATGATAACAGTCGCAAGAAGCAAGTGAAACATAAAACTATCTTGCACCAAGAACATTTTATAAACCCTACTTTTTGGCAAGCACATTTTTTTCTTAATAATGATGCAGGAAAACATCTCATTAACATTAAAAAAATGAAGATGATGAACAATCATATTTCTTGTATTCTACTTATGTTACTGTTTTACAAACTATACATAAATAAATCAATATGTTAACACGTAATTTATCTTTCTTTCAATTTGGTTTCCTACAAATATTCTACAAACCGCTCACTTCTTCCACGCAGTTTTTTTCCACGCGCCCTGAACGTGCCCAATGTAAACAAACGTGTTTATGAATTTGCGGAATTTTGTAGGACGGGACATTGGTAGGATGTACAAATGGGGAGGGGGGG